>JAPZVO010000402.1:0-41646 GCA_029962745.1 Echinometra lucunter
ACCACCGAATTTAGTCGAAGTGATTACAGAGTCTTCCAAATGAATAATTGATGTAAGATAATTTGGCAGGCCTATACTGGCTGAATAAATGAAATTGTAGGAAACTAGGGACATGGAGGTTTAAAATGGATTTGGTGAACTTTTACTCTCATGGTGTTTTATTTGTTCGTCACAGCTTCTTTTCGAGTATAATTCCTAGGCTATAAAAGAATCAATGTTTCAAGGAGATTCGTCGCAGTGGACCATCGGGAAGTATGTTGGATTTCCTATACTGTTCTGCTTAGGTTGCATTGCCGTCATTTGGAAATGATTAGTGGAAATATCAGAATGATCAAAGAGCTTTGATACGGTTGTTTTCATAAACTGCTTGTGGAGGATTAATTTGTATCTCTGAATATTCTTCCTGATCCCCTCTCTTAGAAACCTTGCTTTCAGAAGTCTTCCCGTCCTTGTAAAGATCCTGGTAAGTGTTTCAGCTGTACACGCTTTGGCAGAGAAGGTTGGGTTCTCGTAGAAATCATCCCGAGTACGGGGAGGTGAAATTGGCGCCGGTCCCTTCCGTTGATGGCGCTGACGTGTCCTTTGGTCGTGATTCAACGAACCAATCTTACAGTATTCTCTGAAATAGTGAATTAAAGCATCGTTCACCTCTGTTTTCCGACATTAGACATTATCATTATTATCACTGTCATATTACGATCACTATCACCCGATAGAGTTTCTATCTCTTTGTGTATTATACCCTTCCACTTTACATCTTTATGCACAGACAGAGGTTGAAATTGCGCCGGTCCCTGCCGTTGATGGGACTGACGTGTCCTTGATCGTGAATTCAACGAACCAATCTTACAGTATTCTCTGAAATAGTGAATTAAATCATCGTTTCACCTCTGTTTTCCGACATGCACCCACGGAAAGGAATCTTTTTGTGTAAATTACGTTTATGTTAAAAAAAACATAAAGACAAATAATAACAAATATAAAATATATACAAAGAGTTAAGTCCAATAACATGTCCCACAATAAATACGGTCTATGTCTATTTAAAGGGTTTCAGTTGGAGTTTTAAATCAAATGACCTTTTTCTTAAATGAAGAGAAGCTTGAGACACTGCTATTATCATATTGTGATTATTATTATCACTACTATTACTATTCCTATTGTTATTATTATCACCATTGTTATCACTATTATCATTATTATTATCATCATCATAATCATCATTTACTATATCAGTTTTTTGTTGTCATTATCAATATATCTATTATCATTAATTATTATCTTCATTATTATGATATTCATCATTTTATTACTTACAATAACCGAGCATGAATAAATCACGCCTTTCCTTTATCACTTAGAATAGTTAGATACAAAGCGTCTGTCATTCAAATCGTAATTTATTTCCACTCACCGCGTTATGAAAAACACGCCTCCACACACAAGAAGAAACAAAGTGACCCCAAACAGCGCCCAAGGCATGGAGCCTCGGGATTTGCTTTTAGCAGCATCATTACTTGGCTTCTCACCTAACAACAAAAGAGAAAATAAGCAAGAACGCGAGTGAACGACAAGTTTCTTGTTCTGCTGAGACGACCTAAGGGTCTTTTGATAAGATAGTTTGATAAATGCAGTTAAAAAAGATACACCAATGAAGACGATTGTTTCAGTGATTTCCCTTATTACATAGCATTCAAAGTTGTCTTCGTTATCATGAGCATAGGCCAAATCAACGCCAAATCAAATCTCTACTGCAAGAAACGCTGTACATTACTGACGTTTTGAAGATTGGACTCTTTGCCCTAACGAAAGAGAAAAACACGAGTATTGCCAGATGAAACAAAGGACAGTTGATGAAAAACTTTATTTTAATGGCCTGTCAACAGGTCAAAAGCGGAAAAGAAAAATACGTAATGTTCTGTATTTTTTAAAGATTTGTTTTCCTATAAGCCAAATAAAATTGTGACCTATTTTGACCACCCAATGTACATCATTTTGTGTCAATTTCTGCTTACATGATATGGTCGTTATCACCAATTCTTGGTCATTGTCAACATTCGTCAGCCTTTTGCCGAGATCAGAGACATGTACTGGTGTCACACTTATCATATACTCCACGTCTTGCTCTAAGCCAATCAGCAAATATCGGAGAACGTCTGTTGTAGTTGAGTCCTGCGTGACGAGAGCAATTTTTGACCAATCAGAAGTCATATTCTTGAGGTAGATGTCGTAGCCACCAATAGGACTCTCACCAACATCTCGATCACGATCCCAAGCATTCCATATGATTGCAATGGTATCGCAGCCAGTGTAAACTAAGGAGGGAGGATCAGCCAGTTTTGGAGACACTAGTTAAAGAAAGTGAAAAGGGAAGGGAATCTCAGATGTCTGCAATTCTGTTTTTCCCTGTTGTTTAGCTTTTGTTAATGTTGAGCAGCAGGCTTTATCTTTTCAATACGAAAAATCATTTGCAAATGCTCTCAATGTAAAGCTTACCAATTTGGCAGGTTGGTCCAGTCCATCCAGAGGAACATTTGCCTGAGAAACACGTACCCGTCACAGAGTTACAATCTAAGGCTCCTTGTGAACAGTGACAAGTCTTTGTGCACGAGTCAAAACATCCTGTGTCTACATGAGAAATGTGAAAGTGAGGAGGGCATATAAACATGATAAAAGGTCAAATGAAAAATACAAGCTCTTTACGTTCGACTACACGATGCTACCTATCAGTATGATCAGAATGGGTGAAAACGGGATAATAGTTTAATGTCGCATATAAAGACATTACCTTGCATATTTTCATTCAGAGAAATCCAGAAATCTAGCTTTCAGATGGATATGACTTGTTACTCAGGTACTGAGGTATAGGCCACAAAATTTCTACTTACAGATATCACAGTAGGTGTTCCTTGACGGCTCTGTTGCATACCTCTCAGCACATACACCACCTGATTCGATGCAGTAACCTGTATTTACATGACACGATGCATAGTCAGGACAATGACACACCTCACCGCAGTATTCACCATAGAATCCATAAGGACAAACTTCGGGAACTGTAGGAGTTACAGGGAAAATGGGAAAGGGATACATGTCTGATATATCAGAGATAATATCAATTACAAATGAATTGCTATATCAATTACAAATGAATTCAAGACAAAAGCTTCAACTACAGAGTGCAATTTTATCATAGCATGAAGGCCTAGTAGTAACAGTATTATAACTGCTACAAACTTTAAATCCTGTTGGATATCATAGAGTCATCCCAGTGGACAGATAGCAAACGAGATCGACATCAATGTTCACTAGACCGACAGCCCATGAATCCTACAAAACAAAGAAAAAATATGGAAAGATAGAAAAATGTCTGTCTCATAATGCTGTCGGTCACATGGGCCATGTGGGCCATCGGTCTGGAAATCCTTGTCCGCCTCATGAGCTCTCGGTCTTCTGACCCCTGAAAGAGTTGTAAGAAGGCCTACGACACAGACATTGTCAGTCTTCAGTGGGCTGTCGGTCTCTCAAACTGAAGCTTGAAATCTTACCTTGGCAACTTGGACCAGACCAGCCGTCAGCACAGTCCCCCGGACATTCTCCGCTAAAGATGTCACACTCAGACCCTCCCAAGCAGTGGCAATCCTGTAGACAGTCAACACCATAGTGACCTGCTTGACAGGCTGTGAAGAAAGCAAGAAAGATAATTATTTTCCCAATTTGTGTAGTCCCGACTGCGAGCACCAGTACAACAAGTTAGTACGTCAGTATGCGTACATTACCGTTTCACAATGAAACAACACATAGTCATTCATTTTCATGAGGGAGCCTGACGCCATTTACTCGTAAATCAACTCTTCCTGTTGTTTTTATCATAATTAATCCTTAATGAAAATGTGAAGAGATTATATATTAGACCACATCGCCATTTTTATAATATGATGATATTCAGATAACCCGCTTCCTAAAATGATATGGGAACATTCGGGCACCTCACCATGCTCACTGTCGAGGAGATGGTGTTCCAAATATCTGGATCCCCCCCCCCCCCCCCCCCGAAAAAGAAGAAACTGGTAAGTTTAAGCCACAGTTTCTCAGTAGCAATATCCCTTCTTTATCAATAATTACTGTAAAACAACCTCAAACAAGCAGTATGAAAGAAGGAAAGTAAATGGCAGCCATAAATTCCTACATTAAACAAGCTCAAATTGTTCGAAACTCACTGTTAAAGAAAATACCTACTCATTAGGTAACTATAAATGTATAATTCTTCACTTGCCCACACCTTTTACTAATTTTCTACAAAATAGTTTTCTTTATATAGGCTGTAATTTGTTCAACAAGCTCCCAGAGACCATCCGATTAGAACTAATTTGAATATAAGCAAGATGATCCCATACCCTTCTAGCAATATGTTTTATGATTTCTTTGTTGTATTCGATCATGCTATCTATTTCTATATCTATTCTATTTTACTCTGTAAAATGTTAATTTGTTTTGTTTTGCTTTGTTTCATTATTTTGACTCGTTATTCATCTTAATTGTATTATAATGTTTTGATTTGTGTTATATGTGTTTATTCATTTGTTTGTTCAATTGTTTCATGTACGGGCATACTGAAAACAGCTGCTCTAAGCCGAGAGCATGTTTTTATTTTTACCGTATTTAAATGAATAAAATGAAATTCAAACTGAAAGTATGGAATATAAAGTCCAGACTCACTCTCGTTACAGTAGATCCCAGTGTATCCCGCAAGGCAGTTGCATCCATAGGGATCAGGCCGACAGATCTGACTTCCCGTACACGTCACGTTCAAACCTTGATCGAGACCGCACATGATATCACAATCTGAACCTAGCCAATGCTTGCCACATGCTTCAGGAGAAAAAAAAACGAAATAAAAACAAAACAAAACAAAAACAAAAACAAAGAAACAACTCATCAAGACATGTCGAGGCCAGATTTCTGACAGGCCATGCAGGTTAGAACATTACCTTGTGTGGAGAAAAGTGCCTTTGCTCTCTCAGAATTAACAAAACAGGGGATAGAAAAGGATAAAGTGGACAGTAAATTCTGGGTTAAGTGACAGAAATCAAAATACATTCTGATTTCAATTATAAACAAAATGTAATCAAGTTCTGCAACGACTATTTGCTTTACAGATTCACAGTACAGTACCTTGTAAACAGTTCTTTCCGATGAATCCGGGCGGACAGATACACGATCCAGATAGTTCATGGCAGATCCCTCCATTGTAGCAAGGGTCACAGACACCTAGACAAGATGGCGGACCCCACCTTCCTGCAGGACAGTCTACGAACAGGAAGGTAAGGGTAGTAAACAAGAAAGATCAGTGTCTGTACGGTATGCGTCAGAAAAGTTGAAATTTCATAAAATACCTAGTTTAAGAATGAATTGTACATATGGATATGCGGTCATCTTTTACAACTCACTCCTAAACAATACACAGATTTAAAATTTAAAAAAAATCTATTTTTGTCCCCGCCGAACGAAGTTCGCGAGGGGAATATGAAACGGTCTCCGTATGTTTGTGTGTCCGTGTGTGCTCAAGATCAAATATTTGCTTCTTATCTGACATTTCTTGACCGATTTTGATTGTGATTGGTCTGACTGATAGGGCTTGGTGGGGGCTTCTAACACAGAAATATCAGAAAATCACAAAAAATGCCTCTTCTCCTTCATTTGTCAGCCGATATCGATTTTTTTTTGTTTCACCTAGTAGAGCTACATAAGCTACAAAGAACTTCTACACAGAATTTTGAAATTCTGTCTCCGACATTATTTATGCCAATTTATACAAATTTTATTGTAGAAGCGCAGAAAATGTTTCCTCTTCTCCTTCATTTGTCGAACAATCCTGATTTTTTTGTTTCATCTGGTAGAACTACATGAGGTTCACAGAACTTCTACACAGAATTTCGAATTTTTCTCAAACATTATTTATGCTAATCTATGCAAATTTTATTTAAAAACTTCAAAAAAAAGAAAAGAAAAAGAAAAAAATGCTTCATTTGTCGACCGATTTTGATTTTTTTAAATGTTTCATGTGGTAGAACTATATGAGGTACAAAGAAATGATTTTTTTTTTCTCAAACATTATTTATGCTGTTTTATGCACATTTTATTCCAAAATCGCAAAAATGCTTCTCCTTCATTTGGTGACCAGTTTCGATTTTTTGTTTTTTTCATGTGGTAGAATTAAATGAGGCACACAATACTTATACACAGAATTTTGAGATGATGCACGTCATTGCAAAGATCAGCACTTCTGGCGGGGACAATATAGAAGTGAGTCAGAAATAATGTCCCATCATTTTGAAGTTGTCTTGTTTGAAGTATGAACATTATAATCATGGGTTTCATGATATGTCTTGGTAGAGATATCCTCCCAGCATTTTGGTACCCTTTTCATTTTGATATTTGCGTGCATGACTGACTAACAGACAATCTTTAGAAGAATATAGTGGCTGGGTGAAGAATTAAACAAATTTAGAAAGAATTTGTAACTCATTATTTTTTTCATACTGTTTTATTCTGATTTCATGAACAAAAATATATAACATTTCAATTTAACATTTCAAATCACATAATATAATATTTTACATTTCATACTTTGACTTTTTTCAATAACTTAATATAAGTCACCACTCCTCCCCCCCCCCCCCCCTCCCCGCCCCAACAAAAAAAGTCTTCCCTATCCAACTTGTACTTTTTGTGGAGGGCGATGCCACATGTTGTGTCTTTAAAAAAATCTACACGAAAAGAATAAACAAAGGAGACCCGAATCCAATACAAACTAATAAACAAATAGATATATTGAAACTAGGACCCTCTTAAAAATACCAATATGCATAATAAAACACTTTTCCTTTCATGAATCAAATATTCACTCATTGATATAAAACTATCTGAGATTACATAGCTTACAGTCATCAAAATAAAGCAAATCAAAAAGAAATCAATGAGAACCCCCCCCCCCAAAAAAGTATTACCCCTCCCAAAAGAAAACATCATATCCCCCCCCCAAAAAAAAAACACACACACACACACACACATAACACCTACACAGTCACTCTCTCCCAAATCACACCTGGATATCGCCCTCAGTCCTGCCATTTCGGTACATTCTCTCCCATTTTAACAAATGCTTGTCTAACTTGTTCTTTTTAATAGCTATTGCTTTTTCTTCATTTCGATATTCCACGACTCTTTGAATACTTTTTTCTTGAGTAGGAATTCTACCTTCTGACCCTGACCTAAAAATGATATATTTCATTAAAAAGATTACCGTATTACAAAATTTTACTTCAAAGTCGGATCTGTGTGCACTTATGTGCACATAGATAGACACACACACAAACATCAAGGTCCCAAATAACGTTAAAACGCCGTTTTTTCACTTGATTTGCATTCCTGACACTTTTCTTAACAATTTCCATTAATTTAGAACTGATCTCGACTAACCATAAGGCCAATAAGGTCGCACGCGCGCGTCAAAGTTCAAAATTCGTGCGGGCGTCTATTGGGCAAATAATGTAAAAACACGCAAAAACATGCCCCTTTAAAATCCGCCATAGCTCCTTAGAATGCGTGGAGACCCACAATTTTTTTTACATACTCTGAAAGGTTATGAGTTGTAGATGGAATCCAAGACAAAATTTTACTCTATCCATGCTATGACGTCATCCTATTCTTATCTGAACTCAAAATTTTGATTTTTAATTTTTGACGTTATATTTTTTGCCTTTAACCGAGACTATCTTGCTTATTATTCATCAATTTTCGCCGAGATTTCGATATGTTGTAGCTGAGCCAATTTTCTACAAATATGTTATTCATTTTTACTCATTTTGATGATTTGTTATCATGGTCTAAATTCACGATTAAAGGTACAATGTCAATTTTTCTCATTTTACGTGTATTCTCTACGGGACATGACCTTTACGTAATTCTCGATTCTACATTCTCGTCTTCTTTGATCAACATCTCCCTTATTTCTACTTGATTTTCGCCCATCTTTAAGTATTTTGCAGCTGAGAAAATTCTCTATCTTATGCATTCATATGTTTTCTAAGTAAATGTCGAAAACATGTCACAATTTTGACTGGAAAACCTGATATTAGAATTCCGTTTTGAATCTACGTGTTATCTCTATGAGCTGTTTTCAGGTATATTTTCAAAGCACTTGCCTCACATGCTCAAGGTCCCTGGTTCGAGTCCCGGAGGGAAGGGGGCAATTTTTTTTTCCTTTTGCTTTCTTTTTACATGTTATATTACTATCCTCTTTAACTGTATAATTACATATACAGTCACGGTCAATGAAATAAACTGCTGATTTTGGCCCGTTATGACAATTGCAATGCAGTGCACATTAGTTTATGTATAACCCTATAGAAAATCCGATTAGTTAAGGTGAATCAAACCTTTCTGCGATATCAAATCATCCAATTTCTATGACGTTAGTCTCCTATCGAGACGTAAAAATTTTATCAAAAGTCTCACCAACGAATTTATCACAATCCACGTCAAAACCTAAAAGATGCCGACAGACCACCTAATTCGTCATGTGACGAATTCAAATGTCTCGTTTCGTCAGAATTTTCTTTATTTATTTTCTTTATTCCGAGCACTTTTTTGTGCACTCGAAATCTCAGATTCGGCTGGTTCAAATTGCATGAAATTTCGGTCAGTTATCAATCGTAATAAGATCTTGCCGTTCCAATTATTTCATGTTCATCGGGTCATCGTGACGTCATCCAAGCGCCATTTTGTGAAAATCACCTTAGGGTCATATCTTCATAACGGATGGTCATTTCTCATTCATGTTTGGCATGATTAAAGTTAATTTTGGTCCAATAAATTTCAGATAGTCAGACGCGCGCGTACGCGTTCGTCCGCGCGTCAGCGCGTGCGCAAAAATTTAAAATGCTCAGAATCGCTTCAAATTTATTTTGCACACGTTTCAGGCCATTTTAAGCAGTTCAAAAATTTGCGCGCGTCCGCGTCCGCATGCGCGTCATACACGCGCGCAGGTCCCAAATGACGTTAAAACGCCGTTTTTTCACTTGATTTGCATTCCTGACACTTTTCTTAACACTTTCCATCAATTTGGCTACTAACGTCATCTACAACGCCGAAGTTACTAGTCCAAGCAAAACGATGGTCTACATCGGCCTTACGGAGCCCCCCTGTTGAGGTACAGCAACCATCTCCTATCCTTCCGACATGAGAGGTATCAATACAGCACGGAGCTATCGAAATTCATCTGGGATCTGAAACGGCATCATACACCCTACACCATCAAGTGGTCGATTGCCCGCCATGCGCATCCATACACCAACGAGTCCAAGAGGTGTGACCTGTGCTTAACTGAGAAGCTGCTCATAATGAACGCTGACAAGCAATCACTCTTGAATAAGCGACCGGAACTCATTTCTAAATGTCGTCATCAGAATAAGTTCTACTTGTGCAACTTCAAGAAAGAATTTTCGTAATCGCTTTGCATCTTCTTGCCAAACCCAGTTTCACGCGGTCTTGTTGGTGCATTGTCGGTTCATGCCCCCCCCCCGCTCTCTCTCATCCTCTCTTCTCTCCCCCCCCCCCCCCCCCCGCTCTCTCTCATCCTCTCTTCTCCCCCCCCTCTCTCTCTCTCTCTCTCTCTTTCTCTTCTCTTCTCTTCTCTCTCTCTCTTTCTTTCTCTCTCTCTCTCTTTCTTCTCAGTGGAACCATCTCAGCGCGTTAAAATTACCATGGTAGCTTGCGCTCCATCTGCGTGAAATGGGG
Organism: Echinometra lucunter; assembly: GCA_029962745.1. Taxonomy (NCBI): domain Eukaryota; kingdom Metazoa; phylum Echinodermata; class Echinoidea; order Camarodonta; family Echinometridae; genus Echinometra; species Echinometra lucunter. The sequence continues at coordinate 9,802 of JAPZVO010000402.1, forward strand.
TTGCGCGCTCTGCGCGCTTTTTCAGTGCATTGTTAATGTTCAAATGGTATTGCCACTTTATTAGTTGCCTGAAGATCGCATCACATGGTGCGTGAAACTCCGAGTAGCGATACAATAAAGTACTGATGAACCTCACGTCAACTGTGTAACTTAAACTTATTATTTATTTTATGCTCTGCCTCATCACGGACATCGAGCACTCTTAATTACAAGGATAGCATTCACCAAGTGTATATATATATATATATATATATATATATATATATATATATAAAGGAAGATGGCCCCTTGCAAAACGTGTACAGTGCTTCATTTTAGTACACACAGTGAAAGAAAATGGAGAATGAAGCTGACGTAGCTGTCGATCACAATTATCCTTTTATTTCATTGACAAGCTTTCGGCCATCATCAGGCCTTCATCAGGCCTGAGCAGATACAACAAAATGACTCATAACATGTCCCTGACACGTCACAACATTATACATACATATATATATATATATATAAGTGAAAATTAGTCTGCGTGGCATCTAGAAAATACAAGAATCAGAGTTGGTAGTAGAATGCCATAAAAAATAAAATCATAGATTTTAAAAGAAAACGGAGCATAGCTCTCAAAAATGAAAGGCGAAGTAACACTCTTCGTCAGTGCCCACGACCAGTACCTGTTTACTGCTACTTTATGACTGTTGGCGGTGAGGCCCTTTTCAGATTTTCCTGTTTTGGAGCCGGAGATTCGCCATTGTCATCTTGCAGTCATGACAATGCGTCTTGGGATGCGTTATTTACTTCGCGCCATCTCCATCTTCAGCGCGTTGATTCTTTTGAAAGGTGAGTTTCACAATCCGTCTGCCCATGAACAGACATGTTTTTTCGTCTGTTTCAGAAACGGATTTTGATTTACATCTTTTTGTCACACCGTGGGCACTGACGAAGAGTGTGACTTCGCCTTTCATTTTTGAGAGCTATGCTCCGTTTTCTTTTAAAATCTATGATTTGAAAAGAAAACGGAGCATAGCTCTCAAAAATGATTTGTTGCCTGTTCGTTTCTTCTTTGTTGTATCTGCTCAGGCCTGATAAAGGCCTTATGATGGCCGAAAGCTTGTCAATGAAATAAAAGGATCATTGTGATCGAGAGCTACGTCAGCTTCATTCTCCATTTTCTTTCACTATATATATATCAATGGAAACAAAATAAAAGTCTACTTCAGGTCTAGCCACCTCAAGTCGACGACGGAACTTAATACTGCAAGTATAGGCCGTAAAATTTTCTAAGTTCTGTCGATTTGAGGTCATATACACTATGGTGACATGTCAGGAAACATTAGTTACTGTTTGGTCATCAATTTTCCTAAGCATCATGCCTAGGTCATCTCTAGAATATTCTGTTTTTATATTTGAAATAAAATTGACTTCTGAGACCACAATTTACCTCAGAATTTGTCTTTATTTTATCTCACTCTCTTATAACCGGTGTACCTCTTAACGCTAAACATGTAAATGTATATGCATGATAAGCACAGCTCTTGCGTTTACACCCATCTTACTTTCAAGGAAACATAAAGTAAAACTGAAAATAGGTAGGGGCTATTTTATTTCTCAGACGTCCTGTATTAACAACATTTCTGGACAAATTCACTGCAAGTCTTGGGATCATCAAAAGGAAAAACTCTAATTACTGTAAAACTCAAGCGATTTTCCCGTAGGATAAACAAATTGGATTCGTAGATTTTTGGTGACTTATATCGTCCTTAAAATGATGCTTACAAAGGTGTGCTGAAACATTTTAAAATACTAAATTAGGTTTCTTAAGGAAAGCCCAGCAAAACTGCTCTCACCCTTTCCTGCAAGCGCAGGGATGATTTCAACAAATAATGCGTTCGCACTTTGGCAGAAAATAATTTTATTGGCTGAGCAAAGGTGCAAGTGCAATTTAACAACATTTCTTATTGGTTATTGCATCAGAAATGGGCGTGTCATAGATGAGATAAAAAAATTAGCTAAATACCGACTTGAAAAGTTTTTAAAGTTATTTTATTTCACTGAGCTAAATCTCAGATTTTATCTGAGATAAAAATGAATCTCAGAATACCACCCCATGCAATAGGCATGGCAGGGCAACTCGAAGCTGGAGTTCTCCCTCAAAAGGTTGGACGTACTTTTGCTGGGAGTACGTCCCGGCACCATGTCAAATTGGAGTACGTCCCGGACGTCCTGGAGTACGTCCCGGCACCATGTCAAACTGGAACACCCCCCCCCCCCCAAAAAAAAAAAAAAAAAAAAAAGAGGGAATGACAAAATTTATTGAGCGTCAACAAAAGCAAACAAAACGCACCAAAATGGTCGCGCGACAACAGGCATATGGAAATAATTACATCTCTACGGTTTTTTCTTCAACATTCGTCTTGTCCATATATATATATATATATACACACAGGGTGGCCCAAAAAGAACGGACCACCTGTAATCCTTAATTTCAAGGAAATATACGACATGATGCGATAATTGTTCATTTGGTTTGAAAGACAATTTCTCTTCCTTGAAAATGACACCCAAATCATTTTATTTGGGCTTATGCGCTCAGATGTTAGGGCTCATTCCGTGAGACAATGTCATTTTAAAAATTTGCTACTTTCGCGACCGAAATCATTATGAGATCAAGGAAAAACCTTCCACCTGACGGCATTTCACAGAAACGGCTCGCTGCCTGAATAATCTCCGCGTTTTAAATGAAATCAAAATCAACCACGCGTTTATTCAGGCAATTCATTTTGCCCAAAACCTCTTCGTTGAAAAGTTACAGCATTTTGTTTAGGGGGGGGGGGGGGGGGGGGGAGTTACTTTTTGTTGTGTTTATATATATATATATATATATATATATATATATATATATATATATATATTCAGGGTGGCCCCAAAAGAACGGAACACTGGTGATCTTTCATTTTAGAGAGATGTATGACATAAGGTGATAATAATTTGATATATTCAACAGAAAATTCATTTCCCAGTAAAATGACACCAAGGTCACCCATTTTGACTCGAGCGTTTAGACGTTAGGGCTCATTTCGCGAGGCAATGTCATTTTCAAAATTTGCTCCTTTAGCGACCGAATTCTCATGCTAAAAATGTTATCAATATGATTTTTAGTGCACAAATATAAAGCAATAATTACTTGTTAATTTCAACACGGTGATATTTTGTTCTTGTGATGTGTTCAATCAACCATGAATTAATAGGTATCAATGGCAAAAGTTGCAAACACCAATCCAAAACACGAATTGCTTTGCATTAGATCAAATTTACAGCGCGAAAGATGTCAAAACTGTAGTTTTTGCAATTTTCACCTTGTGCTCACTCAAGCGTGAAATTTGGCCCTCAGGTCATTTGGTATGTTGGGAAGCACATGAAATTCATGGTGCATGCCTTCAAATAATGAAAACTTGAAATGTGTTCCGATATCCTTGACTCAAAGTCATGATATGATGCTTGTGAATTTTAAAAAGTGACATTTTTCCTTTAGTGCCTGCTCACTGACACATGAATTGACGGATCAATCTCATTTTCTCAAAGAAGTTGGTAAATTAGTGTAGGAACATTCATGCCAATTCATTTTGCCCAAAACCTCTTCGTTGAATAGTTACAGCATTTTGTTTGGGGGGGGGGGGGGGTAGTTACTTTTTTTGTTGTGTTTATATAAAGTCCACGTGTTTGTAGAATATCAAAAAACAAACAAGTATATGCTTTAATCTAACTTCTTTATTTCCTCTCACGAATTTTCGACGGTATTCACACCGTCTTTTGGTCATACATTTGATAAAGACGGTGTGAATACCATCGAAAATTAGTGAGAGAAAATAAAGAAGTTGGATTAAAGCATGAAATTTCTACTTGTTAAGATATATTGCTGCATATATATGTATATATATGCAGCAATTGAAATACCTATATGAAATAAAAATAAAATGTTTAAGTTCCCTGATCCCTGATCAAGCCGGGGTTGGTCTACCAAAGGGGACCCCTACCAGGGGTTGGGCTATCCGGGGGGACCCAACCCCGGGTAGACTGTCGGTGGGTATCTCATTTGCTGCTTTATGCACATCTATATGCAGCAATGGAAATACACAAGGGAGAGTCTCCCTGGGGTAGGGTCCCCTCAGGTAGACCAACCCCGGGTTGACTTGGGAACTTAAACATTTTATCTCTGTTTTTACCTGCAATGTTTAAGTTCCCTAGTCTACCTGGGGGGGGGGGGGGGTATCCCGGATAGACTCTCATGTATTTCCATTGCTGCACATACAGAGTGAGTCAGATCAGGCAAGCCCTTTTGTAGGCAAGTACAACAAAAGCACAGATATCCATTGTTAAGTGCCATTGTTAACTAACAAAAGACATAACCAACGAGATACATTTTAGATAGCACATTGAATTAATGTACACTTGATGGTGGTGGTGATGATGATGATGATAATAATGATGATGATGGTGGTGGTGGTGGTGGTGAATGCGTTAGGGGAAGAATTGTTAGGGAATTACCATTTAAACATTCAGTGATGATCTTGTTAAAAAAAATTACTGCTTACTCAGAAAAGGGGAAATGTTAACACTGCATTGTGATTGTTTACTCTGTGTGTGCGTGTGTGTGCGTGTGTGTGTCTTTCTGTGCACATAAGTTATACAAATTATTCCCATGGACGGTCCTATTGGAAGTTTAACAACAGCCTCTGTGCAGATAAAGATTTTGTAGAAGGAATGAAGAAACAAATTACTGAATTAGAGAAAATTTGGCGTCCTCAAATTTTAGACAAGATTGTTTTTTGGGATTTTATGAAAATGAAAATTAGGGAATTTACTAGAACATTTTCGCAAGAAAGGGCAAAGAGAAGGGAAGATGAGATTAAAATTTTGGAAGAAGAAATTAGAAAGTTGGAGAAATATTTAGTGAACACTCCTTTGAAGACGATAAGTGACGAAATTCAAACAAAGAAAAGGGAATTAGAAAATTTGTATGACTATTCTCGTCAGGGATTAAAGGTTAGGTCTCGGGCCGGATGGTATGAAGACGGGGAAAAGAACATGCAATACTTTACCTTATTGGGGTCAAATAAAAGAAAAAGTGTAATCAAAGAAATATACAATAAGGAGGGAGAGGTGATTACGGAAAATAAGGAAATATTAAGCTTAATCAGGAACTTTGACGAAAAACTATATGGGTCGAAGGAAAGTGACAATGAAAAAATGAATCCAATAGATTTTTTATATGATGTACCAAAATTAAGTAAAGAAAGTCAAGATTTTTGTGAAGGAAAATTGAACAAAGACGAGTGTTTTGAAGTTATAAAGGAGATGAAATTCAATAAATCCCCAGACAATGATGGATTGAGCGTTGAGTTTTATTACACTTTTTGGCCAGTACTGGGGGGAATTGTTGTAGAGGCATTAAACGAAACATTTGATAAAGAAAGGTTGTCAAATTCTCAAAGGCAGGGAGTTATTACATTAATTGAAAAGGAAGGGAAAAATACAAGGGACATTAAAAATTATAGACCAATAACGCTCTTAAATGTAGACTATAAGATTCTATCAAAAGTTCTAGCAAAAAGGATCAAGGAAGTTTTAGGAGAAGTGGTTCACCACGATCAGGTCGGGTATATTAAAAACAGAAACATATGGGAGGCGGTCCGGCTTATAGATGATATGTTTTTTTTATTCTATGAATAAATCATTAATTGGTTTTTTATTTGCAGTGGATTTTGGGAACAGTTTTGATAGCGTTTCACATGTTTATTTAAATAAAGTATTGAAATCATTTGGTTTTGGGGAGGATTTTTGCAGATGGGTGAAAGTTTTATATAATAATTGCAGTAGCTGTATTATGAATGGGGGTCAGTCAACTGGTTACTTTCAAATAAAGAGAGGGGTTAGACAAGGGGATCCTATTTCACCATATCTATTTGTTTTAGTAATCGAAACCTTAGCTAGGGTCATAAGGAGGGATGAAGAAATTAGTGGAATCAAATTAGGGGACAGGGAAATTAGGCAAATTATGTATGCTGATGACATAACTATTTTTGTGAAAGATGTTAATTCTGTAGAAAAATTGAAAAGGATTTTGGAAGATTTTGAATATGTTAGCGGTTTAAGAGTTAACAAGGACAAAACAAACTTTGTTTGGTTAGGTAATGAGAGGGAGAAACCTAGCTCATTTTTCTTTGGACATAACGTGGAGGAAATAAAAATATTGGGAGTTTATTTTCAAGAAATCTAAAAAGAAAGAATGAAGTGAATTATAAAGAAATATTAAGTAGAATAAAGCGTTTGGTAGGATGGTGGAAGCAACGGGATCTAACTATTTTCGGGAGAATTCAGTTGTTGAAAACGTATGCTCTTTCAAAAATTAATTATATCTCCTCGTTAATAGTAGTCCCACACGATATTTTCAGGGAGGTAGAAAGAATATCGTTTGAATTTGTTTGGGGAGGGAAAGATAGAATAAAAAGGAAGATATTGTACCAAGATTACCAATTCGGAGGGTTGAGAATGAACAATTTTGAAATCTTTGTCAAAAGTCAAAGATTAATGTGGGTGAAACGTTTACTAAATGAGGAAGAACTATCTGGATGGAAGGCATCATTTGACTTCTGTTGTTCAAAGATAGGAGGTCGTTTTGTGTTTCTATGTAACTATGACATTGGTAAAATGGATTTGAATAACATACCTCCTTTTTATATAGAACTTTTAAAAGATTGGCAAGAAATGAAGAGATGTAGATTTTACGAAGATAATATATATAACCCTATCATATTTAATAATACAGATGTGTGTATAAGAAATAAAACGGTTTATGATGAAGAATTGTTTAAAAAGGGAATATGTATGGTCAGGGATGTTATAGAAAATAGAATTATGAAACCATACGCGCATTATTGGAGTATGGGAATTAAAGGTAACAGTTTGTTAAAAGTACATGACATATGTTCAGTGATTCCAGATGAATATAAGGAGGGAAATTTTATGTATATTGATACTTCTAGATATGATATTCCTTTAAAAATTTCAGATAATATTGATTTATTATCCAGTTTGAAATCAAGAAAAGTTTATAATTACTTCATTAAGCAGCTGCAGAATGATTATGATTTACAGGTGAGGGATGGACATAGTCAGTTTAGCTTCACTGATATGGAACTAAGAAATATATTTTTAAGAGTGAAAGGTTCCATCTTTTGTAGCAAATTGCGAGAATTTCAATTCAAATTATTACATGGAGCTATTTATACTAATGAGAATTTATTCAAGTTTGGGTTTATATCAGATAATTTATGCTCCTTTGTAAACAGGAAGTTGAAACATACCCACACTTGTTCCTGAAATGTCAATTAGTTCATACACTATGGGAAGAAGTGGTCAAACATTTTAAGTTACCTATTGGGCTAGGGTCATGGGACGAGATATTTCTTGGATTAAAGGGGAAATCTCAAAGAATAAACCTATGTAATACTGTAATCTTTTTGTTAAAATATAATATTTTTTCTGCAAGGTCAAAGGGAATCATTCCATCATTTGAAAATACATTGAAATTGATTGATAGCTATAAAGAAAATGAAAAGAAATTAGCGATGAAGAGAGGCACATTACATGTACATTTGCAGAAGTGGGATGAGCTAACAGATGGAACAGTGTAGGAAGTCAAAGGTAAACCCGGAAAGTACATGTTGTTTGGGTGTGACTGGAGCGTTGTGTGTGTTAGGGTGTGTTTGTGAGAGGGTGTGTGTGCGTGTGTGACGGTGTGTGTGTTTGTGTGTGAGTGTGCGTGTGCGTTTGGTGTGTGAGTGTGCGTGTGCGTGTGGGAGGTTATGCGGGTGGAAGGGAGGAGGAAAGGGTGGTAGGGTGGGAGGAGGGGGAAGTAGGTGGGGTGACGGAGTTAGGTAATGTAATCTTATATACCTTCCTCTCTTTTTTTGTTGTTTGAAGCTGTTAATATTTGAATGAAAAAAATAATTGTATAATCATGTATAATTTGAGATTTCTCTATGATCTTTGAGTTGATGTAATTAAGTTGGTTATTTTTTTTTATCAATTGATGAATCTAAATAATAATAATAATAATAATATATATGATTTGTATGGCGCCAAATCCATAAGAATATCAAATGCTCTAGGCGCACTAGTGCAAAGTAGAGGTGAAAAAGAAGGAAAAGTATTTAGATTAAAAGTGCTGAAGACAAATAGAAGGGATAAATATATATGATTAACTGTTCATGAATATGTCTTGTACACTGATGATTTAATTTGTTAATTTTATGTATTGCTGTATGAGAGGAAGGAAATAAAATATCTCTTAAAAAAAAAAAAAAAATTCAAGTTACGACATCTGTAACAAAACTAAGTGTATTCATTGCCAAAACTATTTAGTCAAGTGACCACTCATTTCATAGCAATTTCATAGTGATACTTGCAAAGGAGTGTTAGAAAAAAGCAAAAGTAGTATATCATAACAAACTCCATAAACAATCATTCTTATAATAGTGTGTAGAAATTCACTGCACACTGCATTATGATTGTTTACTCTGTGTGTGCGAGGGTATGCGTGTGTGTCTTTCTGTGTGCACATAAGTTATACATTTTCAAGTTACGACATCTGAAACAAAACTAAGTGTATTCATTGCCAAAACTATTAAGTCAAGTGACCACTCATTTCATAGCAATTTCATAGTGATACTTGCAAAGGAGTGTTAGAAAAAAGCAAAAGTAGTATATCATAACAAACTCACCATAAACAATCATTCTTATAATAGTGTATAGAAATTCATCCAAACATTCCGGAAGAACATGATAGAAGATTCCGTCGCAGGCAGCAACTACATATGTTCCTTGGGCGTCTTCTCGTACAGGGCCAATATCATAAGTGAAGCCTCTATGGACAGAATCAGAGATGAAACGGCTCCCAGGGGTGAAACGGCTCCCAGACGGGAAGAAATGCCAGTCAAGTCCATATCCTCTCCGTGAAGTAACAGCCAGCGTTATGTTCGTCCCCGGGCGGACAGACAGGGTGAATCTCCTATTCTTTGGTTGCAGCTGTCCTTTAAATTTTGATCAATGAAAGAAATGACATTCAAATTCCTTCTAAAAAACTGTTCCAAACAGGAACATCCACAAATGCATTATCGTGAAATAAGTCACCAGTCCCTTTACTGCCGTTATTTCGTCAGTGCTGGTGACAGTTTTCCACTCCCATAGACTTGTACACAATACTTGTACACAATGCGAGCGCACACACGAGAAAAGAGGTGAAAATTTCACGATAAGGCCACTTTTATAAAGTTTTCTTTCCTTTTTAACGGCGATGACATGGTTGCATTTGAATTTGAAACAATGTTGGTATTTGCCCCCTTCCCCCTTTTTTCAGGGCTTGTTTGAGCCGCCAACGCGAGGGAGTAGGATGACTTATTACGAAAAGCGTGCATGAATTTTGTAAATATCACAGTGCGCGATTGTATACAATGATGGACTAAACCGTGAAGTTATGCTCTGAGGATGACTGTTTGGATAGATACGGGGAATGAATGGTGGCTTATTTCACGAGAACACCTTAAATTTAATAATGTAATGCCCCACTTACACACAACAGTGTTTTCTCAGAATAGGCCATTTTCGTAATGCATTCAAGTTTATGCTTACCTGTCTGTCAAACCCCTAGTAATGAATTATACATCCACTTGTTACAAGTCATTGTATTTCAGTGGTCAGAATGCAGATTGCGTACATAAAGCGTTGCTAGGATGGGCAAGCCAAAATGATTGTCCAACCTAACAACGCCTACATGTAGGCCTATGCAATTGACATTCTGACTACTGAAGAATAGCTTTTTACAGATGAATATCATAGTTTCACAAAGCAAACGTGTATAAATTTGAATACATGCTGGGTGTCGATCGGGGGGGGGGGGGGGGGGGATATATCCCCCCAAATATTTTGGGCAGGGCCCTGATAGCAGACGTATGTTAAGCTGTCAAAACGCACCCCTCGCTATAGTGTAACTTGCCGGGTAAGTTGCTAAAAAATTAGTTTTTTTTTTTTTTCTACTAACGCGTAAATCGTAGGGCGAACTTGTATACGGCAGGGTGGAAGGACGGACAGGAGTGTGTTGTGTTGGTGGTCTTGTATGATACCAAGCAGATGGACAGTTCCGGATAATTCGGTACCAGCAGTAAGCAGGGGCAGCGCTCGGGGGGGGGGGGGGGGGCATATCTCTTTCTTTTTCAAGAACTAAAGAGAGAAGATGAAAAAGAGTATGGGCAAGAGAGGGCAAGGTCATGCAACTATATAAACCTTATTTGTTCATTTAAAATGGAAATTAACTCACCCGTGGGCGATTTTTTTTATACCCCCCCCCCCCTCATTTCTGGCCAAGCAATATGTTTTCCCCTATAGAATAGTGGCAGAATCTATTTTTATCAAACCCCCAGTGCTTATATGCAAAGAAAAAAAAATTATACACAAAATAGCACCATCTAATGAAAAGTGTGAAAGCTCCCTCCCCCGGTCGCTTCACTTTCTTACCCCCCCCCCCCCCCCCCTCCCCTTTCTCACAACGCTGAATCCAGCCACGACTCATTGTCAGAGGTAGATATTCAGCCGAAGAGGGACTTAATACTCTTTGTGACTGTGACAATTATTGTTTGGGGATTTCTTTTGATAATTGCGATGTTAATCATGACCTTGTTTGGTCTTCCATTTTTTTTTTTAATCCGAAAGGGATGACCGAGTCGCAGATAGTAGGAGGTTAACGTGAGAAAGATCATAATAGCGTAATTCCAGATCGGGATTACATTCACATCGATTTCACAACATATTGGTCTAAATCTAAATTTGAATAAAAAGAAGAATGTCTTCAGTTCTTAATTCTACATGTTCACTGCAATAATAAGGGTACACCTACACCTCCTATTTTCCACAATACCAGAGAGTTTGGATCTTCTCTCGGTAGTGTTCTCGTAATATGTGTTGTATACCAAAAAAGTGTTTAAATATTGAAGGCAAAATAGTTTTGAAAGTTTGATCGCACATGGTATTTAAATTATTGTTACAGGTATACTCTATTACTTTCATGAAAAGCCTGAAAAGACTGCTTTGAATTGGATCTACCTCTAAGATTTAAGAAATAAGAAGCAAGGATAATATTCAAACATGCTAATGATATTAGATTTGATTGATTAGATTTGATTTATTTTCCGTTTCACAGTGTATGCAAAAACGAACATAAACATGATAAATTCAGTAATCTCGTTAATACAAAAGTAATAGAATGAAATAACATTATTCGGAAAGGACGAAATTATTGAGATACTGTACAAAATCAAAAGTTGACCTAGCTGAAAAAAATGTAAAACGGAGGGGCAAGCTCAGAAAAGCAAAGCCCCTGAAACTCTGCGGTCAAAGACAATTAACTTTAACCTTGAACAATTGATTGAAATTGCCTGCAAAATCTAACCTGTCTATGATGAATATGACAAGATTCTATTATTAAACTGAGAGGTGTTGCAGGAAAGTTGGGTTGCAATCAACTGAAAACAGTGCGCCTTTAGCAGTTTGGGCGACGTTGGGATTGGGGGACAAGCTTCCAAGGAGCGCATCATTTTAGAGACTCAAGTCTTCTCACCCCTAATGCACAACATAACTATATTTCAGTTTTCCCAATTCATTTTCTTGAATGAAATATCATTTTGTTATGTCATCAATACCAGGTTTCTTTCTTTGAATATCCTTTTTTTGGTTTTGTTTTTTGTTGTTTTTTGTTGCTAAAAATGTGAAAGAAAAGGATATTATCCTATTTTTATTCCTGTAATGCTATTATATTATCGATTTGGCATGTTTTGGGAGGGGGCTTTTAGGAGGGAAAATGTGTTTTGCCCCTCCATTTTTTTGGTTCGGGAGAGTCATTTATATTGCCTTTAGACTGTAACTCAGGTCGCATCATGGGTTGCATATACCTAGCCATAAAATGCCACCTGCCCAAACGTGTAACACAAGCCTCTTCAAAGATATGACTTCTCGTAAATTGTAACATGCCTAAATGAGTAACCTGTTGCTATAGTACAACCTGCCCCCTTTCTTCAAATATTTATGCTTCCCGCGGGCTGCAGAACGTTTTGGGATAATTTTTGTACGAATGGGGGCTGATACCCAGACTGGCTGGTTCCAAGGGATAGAGCCCCTAATGCTATTGGTTTTGTATGTTTTTTAAAGCTTATACATGCACTTTAAACAGCGCTTTTTCGCCGTATAATTTCATAGGGTTTCCTCGTAATTTCATATTGTAACATTTTCCCAATTTTAGTCAAAATGGAGGGGGTAGGCTGCAGCCCTCTTCCCTTGTTCCCGCGTTTCCTGAACAATTATCAGGCTTTAGCTTCTTCAGCTTTTTAATAGCGACATCCCAAAAGTGTAACCTGAGTCGTAAGTGACTTTTAAGATGACTCCTGGCCCTTAGTCAACCTGCCCAAAATCGTGAAGACATGGGTCTCTTAAAAAGGTAATCCTATTACCTTCTTGCTTTAATGTGTAATCTGTGTTTTTGACTTTTGTACAGAGTGGCCTTGAAAATGTCCTGTCCTTTGAGCCCAACCTCCTCGAAAATGTAACCAGGGTCTCTTGTACACATTATGGCCTTTAATTCGTCACGTAACTGAATTGTAACCCTAAGGTGCAACCTGCCCAAAAGTGTTACTTGAGTCTCTTAACAAGGATGATATTCTCGTAATTCATACCTAAAAGTGTAACCTGCCACTATAGTATCACATTTCCCTCTCCCCTAAACATGCCACCTTCTCGGCACGTGGTTTACCAGAGAGAGAGAGGGGGGGGGGGGGAGGAGCTGATGCCCAAACAGGCGGGATCGAGGGAGTGGGGCCCCCTATACAGCGGGCTTTCCCCCTTTGTAGGGGTTATTCTATTTTGCAACTTTTTTCCCATTTTCAGCGGAAATGGGGCGGGTCAGTCCCCATTTCCCCTGCCCCCTTTGCACCAACTTCTTGATCCTACAATGGTCTTTTATTACTCATCGTGATCAAGTAAAATTACGGAGCAAACTATTATGTTTTGGTTTAGTAATGTATTTGCATTTGTATTTGGACTTTTTCTATTCATGCCAATGCTGATACAAAGTTTCGGGCTTTTCAACACTATTGTTCATTTCATCCATTAAGCAATAATGATCAATGTATTAATGAGATCCCATCGGTACCAATCAGTTCTAAGCACCTTAGAATAAACAAGACTGTGACGTTTGTAACACGCTTGGTGTGCCTTGCCAGTTATATGCAATGGCGGCGATTTCAGGGAACGGGGGGGGGGGGGGGGGGGGGGGAAACACGGAAGGCCACCGACGAAAATTTGTTTTGAGGAGTGAAAGGGGAATGATCAAAATATTCTGCCGCAATTTGTTACACTTTAGTATGCACACCCTCATCCGCGGCCCGCCTGTACACACTGACATACTTTTTTTTTTCCTTGAACGAGCCAAAAACAACAGCTTCTTGCTATAAGAAGCCTTATTTCACCATCAAACTACACTCTAGGCCTATAAGATGTTTAAATGGTACTCTCTTTAAAAAAGAGAGAGACAGAGAGAGAGAGAGAAGAGTGAACGTGTTCACTCTGTTGGGGGTGAATTTAAGAAAAGAGTGCATTTAGAGTGAATTAAGAGTAAGAACTGTGATATTCACTCTTTTGAGGGATGACCTCGGTGATCATTCAAGGTTTCTGAATGATCTCTGAGGTCACTTTTAAAACAGTGAATTAAGAGTGAATGTCATAATTTTTACTCTCAATTCACTCTAAATTCACTCTTTTCTTAAATTCACGCCTAACAGAGTGAATGCGTTTTCACTCTTTTTAAAAGAAAGTAGACTTATAGTTTGGTCACCTCACGCAAAATAGGAAAAGGAAAATATTAGTCCTAAGTTTACAAATCGAGGGGTTAATTCAACGATTACAGTCGAAAAGGGCTCTGAAAAGGGGCATTCAAAAGTGACACCAGTCGTAAGTATAAAGAGAGGCATTAATCAGACATAAAATGAGCACTTATAACTGGTAAGGGCATATAAAAAAGTGGCACTTATCAAATGAGAAAATGGCACTGCAGTATCTTGGAAGGAAAACGAGCAATAGCTTATCAGATATCATTATTATGTCCGTCCATGTATCACATTTGAAATTTTGAACCATCCCGAGTTGAGAATAAAAATTAAATCAAAATTAAACAGCGTACTTTAACACGTTCGCTCGTTAACAGCAGAAATGTTATAAAAAGAGAAAGGGACAATTTTTAGAAGTACGTGTAAATGGGGGCACATATATTTATAAGAAGGGACGGTACTTAAAAATGGATGTGTAGTCATGAGCATAATTAAACAGAGACACTCAGAAGTTGAAAAAAGAAGAAAAAAAAAAGGGCACTTCTAAGAACAGAAAGGAAGAAAGGAAAGGAGGAAATACGGGAAAGGGTAATAAACAGGCTTTCAAAGGGGCACTTATTAGTTTCATTAAGGGGTGAACTAAGGAAAATTGGGGCTTATAAGCGGAGGGCCAAAAGCAGAAAAGGGGGGTTTCGTTCCATCATATGTAAAAACTAAGTAGACCATGCTCATTTTCAAGCTTAAAGCATAACAAACAATATGCAAGAGGTCTACATCAAAAAATTTGTAGCGAAAACTTCCAAATCCAAGATGGCGTCCAAAATGGCCGCCATTTTGATGGATTTTATATTTTTCAAGATAAAATTTCATAGAAACATCCAATTGCAACAAAATTGATCTCATCTGAAAGAAAATTAAATTCCCTACAAGTTGATGCCATTTGTGAGAGGTGTTGAGGTAATTTGGTCCAGACTTTTAGTTGAAAAGTGTGTTTTTTGACATTTTTTCCCAAAAATTGAAAATTTGCAAATGCATAATTTAGCATAAATCAAGGAAAATTTTATGGATTGTCTTGAAACCTTCCAGAAAACTTTCTTAATATATAATAATCATCTTTGCAAAATTAGAAAGCAATACCATTCTCCATTCTAAAGTTATAATGTCTCAAACCTGAAAACTCATATTTCATAAATATCTCTTCTTGCATATGCATGTGTTATATTCCCATAGACTATAGTGTATTAACATGCATGTGCCTTGTACAAAACTGCAGACGTGCATTACGCGAATCCTGTGTTTAAAAAATACCCCACCAGCTTATAACACAGGAACTTCATTGCCTTGCGTGCTGTGTCAATGGGACCTCAGGTGGGGTATTTGAAACCCCAATTTCAGATTTTGGGAGAGCTCTCGTTTAAACTGGGGTGGGGTTCATCTGACTGCTGATAATGCCTTGCGTGTTAGTCAATGGGATCTCAAGTGGGGTATTGACACCCCAATTTTCTCGCGTTTAAACTGGGGTGGGGTGGATTTACATGTAGTGACTGCTGCTGCTGATAAGAGCCGATAACACCGATGCCTGCCACCACAACAGGCTGATGAACAGCATGGAGTGGGATTGCAGCTGTCTTTGTTACATAATAGTATAAACAAACTCTTCAGAGCTTCCTGGCTGACATTAATCTTGAAAGAATGAATTTGTATTCTATTTGTTTTAGGACATTAGCATATCTAAAAACGATTCAGAATTTAGATGAAGATCGACATGAAATTTTGAACGATGCAAAATGACCCACAATTGCCGAAATAACAATAAGTTAAAAAAAAATCACCCTCTCTCTCTTGCTCTCCCTCTCTCTCTGCCAGGCCTTATGAAGGTCACTTCTCGGGGGAAGGTGGATTATCTGGGAGAGTGCGTGGTTGTTTACTTAAGGATAACCATTCCTTGTTGATATCAGGGATGGGGGGGCGAGTGAAAGTAGCTTGGAATTTGAAATTGGGGTGTCAGATGAGATCCATTTTTAAACACAAAGTTTCGTAATGTGGATGTTCACTGTACAAATAAAGTATAGGCCATGCTTATATATGTTTGTGACTAAACTTGGATGGTAGATGCCTTACTGGAAATCCAATGTCATGGGGGGGGGGGGGGGGGGGTCAAAAGTCACAAATGTAGGTCAAAGGTCAAATGAGGTCAAATGTTAGAATTTTGCGCATATTTCTACAGGGGTTAGTAGTTTTAGAACCATAACTCCATTTGTAAACAAACTTGGATAGTAGATGCCTTTCAGGGACATCACTGGTATATGGGGGTCAAAGGTCATGTCTGTAGGTCAAAGGTCAAATAAATCAAATCTTAAAATTTCGCGCATATTTCTACTGGGGTTAGTAACTTTAGAATCATAACTCCATTTGTAAACAAACTTGGATAGCAGATGCCTTTTAGGGACATCACTGGTATTTGAGGGCCAAAGGTCATGTATGTAGGTCAAAGGTCAAATGAGGTCAAATATTGCAATTTAACTATAAGAATGTTTACACACGAAATGGGCAAGACACATCATGGCTATAGCCTTGTCACTTTATATAAATCATTTAAGATCGGATAGGAACAATCCATTGCAATGAAATTGGTATCAAATAAAAGAGAATAAACTTTCCTATAATTGCCATCCATGATGGGCATTAAGGTAATGCGGTATGAATATTAGGTTTAAAAATATGACATTATTTCCTAGTAGGGCCTGGTAATGATTCAAACTTTAGAACTCATCGCAGGAAAATATCTCTTCCTGCACATGTGGTATAATTACAAATATTTAGTTTAGTTTATTATCCGTTAATAGTATTCATTTTTTATCAAATCAAATTTTATGTACCCAGATTCAGTATAGCCAACACATTTCTCTATTCATTTGTAAACCTCAGTTTATGTACCGATAATTTTCCATTTACTCATTGCGAGAAAAACCATCTCCTGCAATATCATGATCATTGTTACTATTGTAAGTTACTTGTGGACTTTCCACCTCTTGCTAATTGCTCTTAATTTCATCTTGCTATTGACTGATATATATCTACCAACTCTCATAGTGAAAAATCTTGGTCAGGAAGGAGGGCCATCCAGGTTAAAGTGATTAAGTTTGCTGTCTCCTACCCAGTCAGCCAAGTTTTGCACTCTGGGAGGTCTGGGAGTTGCTATATGTTTCATGTCTGTTATCATTGACTTTCTTGTTCTGAAATTGCCAAATAAATGATGATGATGATAATAATAATAATGATGATAATAATAATGAAAATAATATTAATAATAATAATGATAATGATAATAATAATAATGATAATAATAATAATGATAGTAATGATGATAATAATAATAATGATAATAATAATAATAATAAAAATAATAATAATGATAATAATAATGATGATAATAATAATGATAATGATAATAATGTAATGATAATAATGATGATGATAATAATAATAATGATAATAATGATAAAAATAATAATAATGATAATAATGATGATGATAATAATGATAATGATAATAATGATAATGATAATAATGATAATGATAATAAGAATAATAATAAAATAGAATAACATGAATTAGGAAAACCATAAACATGGGTTTAGGCTTTGATACCAATAATATAATTTTCAATTGATTTTAAACTTTAATATTACATTAAGATAACCTTAACGTCAAGATAACTAGCGTCTTTTGTTCTTTCATAAGTTGATAATACATTTTCTGTGGATTTGAATTGATTTTTCAATCTTATTGATAGGGGAGAGCAGGGTCAATTGGGAAGCAATCCGGAAAACTGCGACACCAGTTACAGTTCGTTATTCCGAAGGTTTGTTTATTCTGAAGGTTCGTTAGTCCAAAGGTTTATTATTCCGGAGGTTCGTTAGTCTGAAAATGAAATAAGATTCGTTATTCCAAAGGTTTGTTAGTCCGAAAATGAAAAAAAAAAGTTATTCCAGAGGTTCGTTAATCCGAAAACGAAATGAGGTTCGTTATTCCGAAGGCTTGCTAGTCCGAAAATGAAATAAGATTCGTTATTAGTTCGTTAGTTATTTTGGGACAACAAACCTGCGGAATAACGAATTCTATTTCATTTTCGGACTAACGAACATCTAGGTATATGCAATTTGCGTGTTTCAAAATAACGAACCTTCGGAATAACGAATATCACCAGGGACCCCACCTCTAACTAAGAAAAATAACCTTTAGATTTGTTGAATCCTACGAAAGGTCTTAACCATTGGCGTAAATTCTGGAGGGATGGGGGATATACCCCCCCCCACACTTTTTCGAGAGGGGGGATGGTGTGTACAAACATTCCCCCCCCCCCCATTTTAAGGGAAAAAATGATATTGTAAGTAATCAGTTGGTTAATTTTTTACTAAAATCTCATTAATGACGGCCATATCGTGGATTTTTTTTAATTTGAAATGCTCTTAAAAACCGTTGAAGTAGTTATTTTTCGCTCGCCTGCTTCGCTCGCAAAATAATATCATGTGTATGTGGGGGTCTGCGCGGGTGAATGAGGGTGTCTGTGTATACTTAAGTGTGAGTTCACGAAAAAAAAAAAAAAAACTAAAAGGTGATCATCCCCCCCCCCCTCCTCAAAACGGGTTTACGCCGGTGGTCTTAACTATCAATGTTCATACATTCCAGTGAGAAAGTTCTTAAAATCAGCTCATTGGAAGTATCAGATATAGAATGCTGCGTCTAGATTTCGTCATTGTCTGTTGCCACCAATAGTTATATTTACAATTTGATAAAAGCACCAAAATATCAAAAACAGAAAGGTTACAAAACAGGCTCCATGGAAGTGTAAACTGGCTCCATGGAAGACCAGCAGCAATATGTTACTGCAGCTGATTATGGACCACCAGCCGCATGTTTTATTTACTCCATTACCTTTACCACTTTATATGTTGTAACTATGACCAATATATTTTGTGTATATGTATTTTATTGGTGTCATTTTTATATGCGGAAATAAAACAAACAAACAAACAAACAAGTCCTTTTTGCCTTATCCAAATGCTACACAAATAAGAGACAGTGTAAAGTACATGTACAATGTTGTATCTATTTGTATTTTAATTCTATTTTGTATTAACTGGTCCAATTTCTTCTGTTTATACTTGTATACACTGTTGATCTTATGGATTTTGTGGACTGATTTTTTATGCCACTGTCGCAACTAAAATGTACATGTACTATTGTGCTGAATGATAAACTGTAATATACTATTGAGTTTCTGACAAATGCAAAATGCCCGGATTAGACTTTTTTTTCTTTCTGCTAATCATGCTAATGATTGCATATTATCTTGTGAAGTCATTTTGTACTAATTTGTATTCAATTTATATTATATATTACCACAGCTGCACTAGATAAATTAAAGAACAACTTCCTATGAGTTGAAAAAATAACTTAATGACACTAGAAATGATAAATCTGAATATTTAAAGTGCTTTTTGAAAGAATGTTTTAGCTGCCATTTGCCATGTTTCAGTAATTATTTTCTTTCCATTGAATGTGATATGTGTAATTTGTAATTTCAAATTCAAAATTGTAGAGCCAGTGGCTGCAAAGCATGATGACATGGACCATTTTATCTATTTATCTACAAGAAACCTTTCCATCCCAGCGCTTTCTGACCCTACTTTCACTTTCACTTTCACTAATTTCATGGGGGGGGGGGGGGGGGCGGGGTATGTGAAAACAGCATTTTTTCTCCCACTAAATATAGAACAAATTACATTGTAACTCAATACCCCTCGTGAAGGGCATTCGATTGTAAGAATTTCTTTTTTCATCTGAGACCGATTTCATTCCAATTAGAAGTTCCTAACAATTTTTCTGATGTAAAATCACTGATTATGTAAAAAAATAATTGAAGAACATATATGTACATGTATCTCTTTAAAAGTTTGCATATGATATAAAAGTGTGAACCCCCCCCCCCCTTTACAGAATTGAGGTCCCATCTACCATCCAAGTTTGGTTACAAATGGACTTATGGTTCTAAAGTTACCAACCCCAGTAGAAATATGAACAAAAATTTTAACCTTTGTCTTTATTTGACCTTTGACCTACATACATGACCTTTGACCCCTATATACCAGTGATGTCCCTGAAAGGCATCTACTATCCAAGTTTGTTTACAAATGGAGTTATGGTTCTAAAACTACCAACCCCTGTAGAAATATGCGCGAAATTTTAACATTTGACCTCATTTGACCTTTGACATACATACGTGACTTTTGACCCCCCCCCCCCTGATTTCCAGTAAGGCATCTACCATCCAAGTTTAGTCACAAACATAATAAATAATCGCAAACATATATAAGCATGGCCTATACTTTATTTGTACAGTGAACATCCACGTCTGCAGTTTTGTACAAGGCACATGCATGTTAATACACTATAGTCTATGGGAATATAACACATGCATATGCAAGAAGAGATATTTATAAAATATGAGTTTTCAGGTTTGAGACATTATAACTTTAGAATGGAGAATGGTATTGCTTTCTAATTTTGCAAAGATGATTATTATATATTAAGAAAGTTTTCTGGAAGGTTTCAAGACAATCCATAAAATTTTCCTTGATTTATGCTAAATTATGCATTTTGCAAATTTTCAATTTTTGGGAAAAATGTCAAAAAACACACTTTTTCAACTAAAAATCTGGACCAAATTACTTCAACACCCCTCACAAATGGCATCAACTTGTAGGGAATTTAATTTTCTTTCAGATGAGATCAATTTTGTTGCAAATGCATGTTTCTATGAAATTTTATCTTGAAAAATATAAAATCCATCAAAATGGCGGCCATTTTGGACGCCATCTTGGATTTGGAAGTTTTCGCTACAAATTTTTTGAGGTAGACCTCTTGAATATTGCTTGTTATGCTTTAAGCTTGAAAATGAGCATGGTCTACTTAGTTTGTACAAATGGTGGAACGAACTCAAAAACTAAGCTAAATATTTGACTTTGGCCCTCCGCTTATTATAACAAAAGCAAAACGGGTCAATGTATTTGTAAGAAAAAAAGAGCACTTAACACGTTTGTGAATGGCATTTTTCATGGGTAATATTGAGATCTTTTGTGGTTCTTGATAGAGTGAGGGAGAGTCGCCCCTCAACCGGTGAGAGTACAATCGTTTCCGGTTGCAAAGTTCTTAGCACGGGACGGTGATAGCATGAAAAAAGTCTGATATAGAGAAGCAGTGAAAAAAATCATTTTTAAAAGTAATAAACATAATGTTGTTGTCATTATCATTCATCAAAACCATCATTATTATTATCGTCCTCATACCCTTATTACTATTGTTATTGATACTGTTATTATAGAGGAAGCATGATAAAGGAAGGAAATTGAGGGAAGGGGAAAAGAGTAGTGCAAATAACGTGAACAAATAATTTTAAAAAATATTCAAAGGAAAACAAGTGCAACGGAGAAAATGTATCAGAAGGGCTAAAAAAAAAATCAACCATGAAACAAAAGAAATGGCAGATAAGGTGAATCATGATAAAGATTGCCAGGAAAAGGGAAGAAAAGAAAAAAATGAAGGAACGTAAGCACGGAGTAAATTTAGGAGTTAAAAGGGAAACAGAATTAGAGCAGAAGAGAGGAGGGGCAAGATGAGCGATAGAAATGGGAAGTGAAAGGAGGTGTGAAGTAGAAAGGTAAGAGGAAAATAAGAACTTGGAAGCTTCGAATGGGAGGAGAGAGAGAGGAGGAAAGGAGAAAGAGGAGAGGAGGAAAGTAAACAATAGAAGAAAAATGAGAAATGGGATATGCATGGAAACTAGAAGGAAAGAAGGAAGGAGGAGGAGAAAGTTATTATCAAAGCCACTGAGTAACTTTTAAAAATCTGCATGGCTTTACATTCTATCAGTGTATGTAATTATTGTGTTACTATGAACATGATGAAGCCCTAGAAATCCACTTCAAAAACATCGTGTACTTCACAAAAAGCAAAAATATACAAATGACTAATAATTTCAGACCTTTTTTGCCCTGTAGAATACATTGTAAGACAGAAGCATATGCCTGTCCAGTTAAGCTTTTAAAATGGTGGAATTCAGTGACAGATATGTTGATGATAACATCCTGTATTTTAAAAAAAATCCAATAGCATAATCTGAGGAAAGGAACAGAGAAAAAAAGAGAACAAGAAGAGCCCAAACTGACGTGACGGGACATTTCAACGTAGATAAAGGAACTTAAATCATAAGAGACATACAGAACACACAAAGGAGATATAAATATAAATATTACAAGCAAGAGAAAGAGAGGCTGGATCACTGGTATCACGACGGACAGGGACAAATCAGGATCAGGGGGAGACAGAGAAAAACTAGAGGCCAGTTTTCAGCACTAAAGGAGGTATCAAACAAGCAAACAAGAGAGTGCAGAAAGGATTGAATAACAAAAGAGAAAAGGGAGAGAGAGAGAAAGAAAGAAAGAAAGAAAGGAAGAATTAAACAGAGAGACATAGAGAGAGACAGCAAGACAGAGGAAGGGATGAAGCGTAGAACTTGCCCTCAACCAACGCTGACACTGTAGATCTGTGTGTATACTATAGTACCGTACACATAGCAGTGCGTGTACACATTTTCAGCAACTTAACCGGCGAGTTACGCTATATAGGCGGATCACATTATCGAAGCTTAACAGCTTTAAGACGTCATAAAATGGTCTCAAACTGGCCCACACGTCATACGTCGTATAGACGACTATTTTGCGACGGCAATACAACGTCTTTTTTATGACCAATATTTCCCCACTTTTTGTTTGACCATAATATGATGTATATTTTACGTCAAACTTTTTACCACTTTATGACGTCTTCTCTAAGACCAGAATAAGACGGGGTTTTTACGTCAATTATTTCCCACGTTTTAACAACTTTTTATATAAATTTTAAAGAGTTGCATAACGATTTCAAAAAGATTTATACACGCCTGATACCCTGTTAGTGTTTTGTTTTTTGGCCTTTGCAGACCATTGTGACGAAACAATAAGATTGTTTACATCTCCCGCGCCGGAGGGAGTTGGCGCCTCCAGGAAAGGCGCGCTTTTTGGTGGCGCGTAATCGAACGCGCGCCAGTTTTGTACTCGGAGCGCAAACATACGTACGGTTATATGGATGCGCGTGGGAATGGAAATTGTGTCATTCTCTCGTGGCATTTTGTCGGAGCAAGACGTGTGGACTGGGACAATCAAAAATCAACGTGGAATAAACGTGGAATACCTATAGAATACGAGATGGATGTTCGTGAACTTGTCATTGATAGTTAGATTGATGATTGAAGTTGTAACGTTAAGACAGTTCGTCGCCGATATCACGAACCGGCACAATAACCATTTACGTGTAAATTTTGGGTTTTGAGGTTTTTACGTATTATGAAAGGCAATGTAAAAATCTACATGTTCACCAAATTTCAGTTCCTGATCTTGATTATTTTTCGAGATAAAGGCATTGTTAAAAATCACCTGTGTCCAAAAAATCCCGATTCTGCGAAATTTGGACCTCACGAACCGGCACTCTTAACTAAGTGCCACTTCGTGAAATCCGAACAGCAGCGCGCATATTTTACGTTAATGCGCGTAGATGCAACATGTCTTCTCTACATTTGGAGCTGTGGTTTCACGAACTGGCACTGAATAGGAATTATTCCAGTTTTCATCATTTTCACGGATGTAGAAGTAAGTAGAATGTCATTTTAAAGTATTACTATATTGAAGGTGTGATGATCTGCCCATAATTATGTTTCTTTTTAACCGAGAACCGAAGCAAAACACAAAAACAAATCATTTTCCCCCCAAGCGATCCATGTAGTCCCGCACATTGCGAATGATGGCTTCCTCGAGGATGGGTTTCATAATCTAAGAAGATTAAGACAAGAGTAAGACGCCTCGTACAATCCACATCATTGTGTTTCATGTACTATTGAATGAGAATATAAGATGATAATGATGATAATAATACTGATGATAACGATAATGATGATCATAACCTGGCCGTAGTCTAGATCCATGCAGATTTTATTTCCGGGGGGGGGGGGGGGGTGGGCAAGATAACAACAAAGCGGTTTAAACAACAGTATCAAAAGTATCTAAACAAAGGAGCCAATATGATGGGCATAGAGAGATTTGATGCAATCTTTTGGGGGATTTTGGGGGAATTTTTTGGTAAAGAATGTAAAGTCTTAAGAATTTCTGGGGGATCGGAGGCAACACTGCATGCCCCTGTTGCCTAGGCTATATGGTCATAATGAACAAATCATAGATCTGCTAGCTTGTAGGCCTTCTTACTTCTAAATTCTGGCATTACTAGATCTAGGTTTAAAAAAAAATACATGTATGGACATTGCTGATACTTTGTAGGGCCTACTGGAGATCTTAGTTACTTTAGTAATTCAACATCTACTTCAGATTGACCCCTCTTTTTGAATACAGATCTGTATTCTGTAAATCTATATTTTCTTTCGATGATATGACAGGGCTTGGACCAATTAAATCGTCAGAGTGAGAGCTTATTCTTGGTCAGAACTTCTAATACATGTAATTGGACTGGGGAGGGGTGTTCATGGGAACAGTTCACCAGAAAATGTGAAACCACTGGATCTGATAATTATGTCTTTGCAGATTGGGAGGTCTTATAATTGTTAAAGATGTAATAAAAGTAATTCGATATCTTATCCACCCAAAGAGGATTTTAAAAAATACATATTGATAAACCATTTTATTTTGTTTTTAAAAAATAGTCCTTAGTCTTCTGAGACTTTTTGCTTCTGTAAACTGCTTTGGAGAAAGTCTTTTTGTTCTCTTACCACAGTAAATAATAAACAACGGTCCAAAGGTAGGCTTGTTCATTGTTCAGTCAAAAATATTATGAACATGTTTTGTTTCTTTCTTTCACAGAGTCTGCATTACTGCATAGTGTGTGGTCTTTAATCAGAAAGGTGAAATATGAAAATGGGGAAAAGGTAAGGTCCTCCATTTACTTTGTTGAGTTTTTTTAAAAAGAATCTAATAAAAAAAAAAATCAATCACCCTCGGCTCTTTTCTTAATTTCAATTGGTAATCTTAATGTTAACAGCGTATAAATCAATCTTTTTCATAAACTGTTTTTGCTCATGATTCGTAGAGTAAAACTATAGAGGTAAAGTTGGCAAACTTCAGGTGTAGGACTATATACTTTCTGCGAAAGGTTCGTCACCTGAGATGAAAACCTCTGTTTTTCTCTCCCATCTTTATTTCCTAAATAGAACACTTTGATGTACTTGGCAAGTGGAAAAGAGATGGCTGCCTATGTTAATGTTAAAGGACCTCATGTGTCATCCAAGAGAAAGCCCACTCCAAAGATAAGAAAGGGAACACTAGTAAGGTTGAGAGGAAGGAATAGCTGGTGGACGGGAAAGTTCTCAGCGTGGTCATCATGGCAGGCCCAACACAAACCACATTTTCAGATGACAGTGATGATGACGATGATGATGACGGGGATCACATTCAGTATCATATCAGCAGTTGGTAAGCAAATATAATTCTCTGTAATAATGATATACAAAGGTTTTGCTCAGATGGTAACCCCTTGTCTATTCCATTTTTCCTGTTACTTTGAACACGAAAATAATCGTAATCGAGAAAAAAAAATATTGTGTTCATTTACTCATCTTGGCAAATACATTTTACGGCAATTAAAAAATTATTTCATCATTTTATTATTTGTTTCTGTTCCAAGGTCGAAAGGTTGAGAGGTATTATTATGTAAGCCATATTCTTGGTTATATATTTCTGAAAAGCAATAATCTAGAAAATGATGGATAAAACTGAAAATTGTATTGGTTTCCTTTCATATTGCCATCAGATTATGTATCACTTTTTCCCCCACTTTCATTCTCATTTGTTAGGCTGTGCTGCCAACAAGGTCGTCACTAATGTATCTCTACCTGCAGAGGTTTGTGCTAGCAACATCAATGCTTATAATGGAACATCCCTGCTGATAACGAAACATCCAGGACCTAGCAACATCCCTGCTAATGATAAAACACATGCAGGATCCAGCAACATCCCTGTTGATGATGAAACACATCCAGGACCTAGCAACAGCCCTGCTAATGGTGAAACACATGGTGAAACACATCCAGGACCTAGCGACATCCCCGGCAACATCCCTGCTTATGGTGAAACACATCCAGGATCTAGCAACACCCCCGCTAATGATGAAACACATCCAGGACCTAGCAACATCCCCGCTAATGATAAACACATCCAGGACCTATCAACATCCCTGCTGATGGTGAAACACATCCAGGACCTAGCAACATCCCTGCTAATGATGAATCACATCCAGGACCTAGCAACATCCCCGGCAACATCCCTGCTTATGGTGAAACACATCCAGGACTAGCAACATCCCTGCCAATGATAAAACACATCTAGGACCTAGCAACATCCTTGCTAATGATAAAACACATCCAGGATCTAGCAACATCCCTGCTGATGATGAAACACATCCAGGACCTGGCAACATCCCTGCTAATGGTGAAACACATCCAGGACCTAGCAACATCCATGTTAATGATGTAACACATTCAGGACCTTTGACTTTCCAAGTTAATAGTAACAGTTAGTTTTTCATATTTTATAACATCAATGAAACAGACTATAACATTTACAAAAGGGTAACTTCAAGCTGATTTGGAATTTCAGTTGAATTAAATAAGCTTACTAGCAGCACTGCTCACCAGCCTACTGGTGAAGTCAGGACATGGTTTTATCATGGACCCTATTATGGTTTTATTTGAGTGCAAACTGTTTGATTCATACTCCTGGATATTAATACCTATTCATTTATTTCAAATTGTCCTATTCTTTTACACCTTTTTAAGTTTGGATACATGGACTTCATCATAAACCATATCAGAAGAAAATTCACAAAAGAAGGAAATACTTGCCAACAGGCAAATGAAACAAGTCATTAAATTTTCAGATATGCGGAAACTTCTGCGTGGACATGGTGTGTTATCTGACAAGGGATAGGTAAATAATGAGGTTATTTAAGCTATTAATGCACAGGGTTGCTTTTGAAAATATTTAGAAAACTTTGAATGCAGCTAATAATTTAGTTTTGTCACAGTATATATAGCACTGCAGAGGGATTAAACAATCAAATCTGATCTTAGTGATTTCAGCGTTTTACATTCATTTGTTTTGAAGATTAAAATTTTGGAAACTGTGTCCCCTGCAAGTGACAAAGTAATGTACAATTTTCTGCTTCATTAATGTCAAACTTCATGAACATGTACTGTCATGACTGCAATATCTGCCATTGATGAAGAGTAAATTCAGACAAATATCAAAGTGATTTTATAACTTTGTGATTTAACAACTCTTGCATATTAATGTGTGAGCTTTGTTATGATGTTCAGAGGGGATAGAAGGGATAAACAAACACACAGGAATATTTTTCGAAACCAGGAAACTGTCAAGATATATAAGCCAACGTGTATAATGTACATGCCGCCATTTATGAAACCGTACTGGGGTACACTTAAACATCAGTCTATGAGGGAAACAGTCTGGCCTTGCATTTCGCTCACTTTTTATTATATATTTTATAAAAAGCTCATGATGATGCGTTTGAGTTGTATTTTCAGGGCCTCATTTTATAACATAATTACATGCCTTGACAGCATGGAGGCCATAAACTTCATTTTTTTTTCTTTTTTTTTTAGTTACTAAGTCCCCTTATAAAAAATTTGCTTTTCGAGTACATGTATGCTAGTGATCTGTAAATGAAGTATGACATTAATTTGAGACAGACATTTAAATAGATGTCAATAGAATGAACTTAATGGACTATTATAGAATCGTTATAACAAACGAAATGTAATGCAAT
Source organism: Echinometra lucunter (assembly GCA_029962745.1). Classification (NCBI taxonomy): domain Eukaryota; kingdom Metazoa; phylum Echinodermata; class Echinoidea; order Camarodonta; family Echinometridae; genus Echinometra; species Echinometra lucunter. The sequence continues at coordinate 37,668 of JAPZVO010000402.1, forward strand.
TTGTAATTTCTAAGATCTAGTAAAGCGGTGTACCAGTGTATTAAAAAGACCTTGGGATCGATATAACTTCAACCATACACAGATACATGAGATATTTAAGACTTGAAATTGCCAGACTTAAGATAAAATAACATTAGGATGAACATGTTATATCAAAATATGTCATCGGTTATATTGAGTAAGGTTCGAAAATGACATTCTAATTACGCGTATATCATTCCTTTATAGCTTTCACTGATATTCTGTTGCCTTATGTATTAGTATTTGTTTCATGAATTTAGTATCTAAATGGATTAACATTTTTTCAGTTACCAAATTTTCAGATGTGGAACTAATGTAAAGCTGATTGCTAGTAACTGTATTCAGATGCAAATTACATTGCATCATAAAAACCGGACTTCAGTCTAATTTTTGCAACAAATTGTTTCCATTATTATTGCTGAAGCTGGTTTTTAGTATAGTCTTTTGAAATTAAAGGCTTAAGTCGTCTGAAGTACTGATTTGATGTTTGAAAGAAGTATTATGATTAAAGAGAGCTTGTTTCACTGAGACAAGAATGGAGGGTATGATTTTTTTCTTTTTATTGGTATGATAATGTATATGTTCATGTCATTACATAAATATAGATCATGTGCAAAGAAAATCAAAATCAAATGGGGCAAAGGAATATGAATATAGAACAATGAATGTAGCTTTGAAATGGGAGAGAGAGGGGGAGAGAGAGGGGAGGGAGAGAGAGTGAGGGAGAGAGAAAGAGGGAGAGAGAGGGAGAGAGAAAGAGGGAGAGAGAGAGAGATGGGAAGATAGGAGAAGGAGGCTTGACAAAATATATGAATTTCCCTATTCATGATTCATGCCCGCTTCACTGTCATATTCAGGACTTCATAGGGGGGGGGGGGGAGGGGCACAAAAATCTTTTCCTAGTGACGCCCCTCCCCCTCGAAAACGAAAAACAAAATTATTTTTGGAACTAGATATACTGGTCCGTCTCTTTGAAGCCTAAAGTCGGAAGGAGGTAATCCAAGAGCAAACACCCTTTGGCTCTAGCTCTGAACTGAGGTGAATATTGTAAAACAAAAATATTGGTAGATAAACTAGGCCTATATGAAAAGATGAATAGGAGATTTTTCAATCCAAAATTCATTGAGGGGGAGTGGCACATTTTGGAAGCATTTTCTGTTTGTACATTTTGCTTTTAAATATTTTGTGGCCATGATGATTATGGGCATAGTAGGCCTACTGTACTGGGAAACAGCATAATACATGTATTGCAAGTGCAGTGATTGCATAAAGTGCCGGTTCGTAACGCGTAGTGCAGGATTCGCGCATAGCGCGAGCATTGCCGAGATGGCTTTTACGAACTGACACTCTTGATACTGTGCCAGTTCGTAAAATCTACGTTTAATACACAACAAGTGCGCGTTCAGAAAAAGGCGGATTTCACGAACTGGCACTCTTAGTAGAGAGTGGTTATTTCATAGAAAAAAGGAGTTATATGGAAAAAAAAATTAGCAAATCTTAAAATTCAGAACCTGTACTTATCACATGTAAATTTTTTCGAGCATCCGACCACGATAGCCTATAAAATTTGGGGTTTTAAAATGTTGAATTCTTTAAATGCGATTATCTTGAAAACAAGTTTTCGCACCGAATGCTAAGTGTGCCGGTACGTGATATCGGCGACGAGTTGTGATAATTTTGCAGCGAAATAACACTCCCTTGGGTGGGTGTATTCTAGATCTATAGATCTAGATCTGGGCTAGCGAAACCGGGGGGGGGGGGTGGCTTGTATTATCATCCCCTAATAATTCGCCAGAAAAATCGACATGGCCCCTAAAAACAAAGGAAAGGAGAGAAACACAGAGTTAAGAAAACTTTAAAAAGAAGGAGAAAAACCTGGGAGCGCTCGCTCGCTTCGCTCGCTCTCATTATAAGTATCTATCTCAACAAATGCCGGTTATTACTATCTCTATTAAAGGAAACTGGTTTGCATCTTGTCTTTCCATCTAATGTTATACTATTCTTCTATTTACAAAATGCTAGTAAAAAAAAATGCAAGAAGTTGAACAGCAAGAAGGCCTAAAAAAGATTTTCAGGAGATAATCGCCCGTGATTACTAGCCTATTCCTATCATACCAATTATGAGAAAGGAAGATGCCGATAAAATGAACGTTACTAAAATCATGAGAATGGGGTAACAATACACTAGAACCGGTTCTCAGTATTTCAAAATTCCATTTTTTTCTCGTTCGCTAGCTCGCTCATAAAGTCTAGAAACGTGATCTTTCCGAGCAGCAAACACTCTTATTCCCTCAGCAGCATGTCCGAATATCACAATATTTTTTTTTTTGCAGCTAGGTGTCCAAGTATCCTCGATTTCTGTGGAAAGATGTTCATCATCAAAATCATCTGCTTTATTTTGGTGGCAATTCTACGCGTGTGTGCGTTTCGTTTTAGCAAAATAGAGTCTTTGCCCGGTAGCTCGCTTCACTCGCTCGTATAGAAACAGAAAGGTTTTATAAATTATGCCAAGCGACGAGCCAAATAACATCATATTTTGGAAATTAGTTGGTCGAATATTTAGACTTTTAGATATCTTTGAAGCATATCATAGAACATAAGTTTTCCTCGCTCGCTGCGCTCCCTGCGCTCACTTGTATAACATTTGGATATAATAGTTTGGGAGGGCAAACGAATTGGATATGCAAGCAAGTTGACCGAATATGAATTAGATATCTTAGACCTATAGTGTATTTTGAAGACGAAATAATTCTTTGTGTCAAAAAATGTGTTTTTCCTCGCTCGCTTCGTTCGCTCGTCATACTTTTAAATAGGATGGTTTTGAGTAGCAAACAGTATTATTGAACAGGTATCGAGGTGCTAGAATAGAGTCATATTTGGCAGCGAGGTGACTAAATATACTATTCAAATATCCTGTAAGCCTGTATTCATGATAGTGTACTTTGATGACATTATGATACTTTAATATCGTCAAAGAGAGTGTTTTTTCCTTGCTCGATTCGCTCGCTCATAATATTCAGCAACAGGGTGGTTTGGAAGTAAACAGTTGGACCAACGAGGTGCTTAAATAGTCATATTTGGCCAAAAGTATACCTTTCAAATATCTTATAGGATCAGAGTGTATTTTGATTACAACCATTTCCTACACTCTTTCCCCGCTCGGTCGCTTCGCTCCCTAGCCGAGGATATTCGGTATCAATCATCCCCCGACCACGAACACAAATCGACACCCATGATTACGGAAATAGTCTATTGACACCGCATCTATCCAGTCATCTTTGGAGCAGAACTTCACGTTCAAGTCCATCTTGTACACAATCGCACAATGCAACATGCACACACACACACACACACATCCGCCCTCCCACACATATATAAAGTTATTCTGCGCCTGTAAGATAGATAAAAAGGAAAAGACGAACAACAACAACAAAAAAAAAAAACGTAGAGATGAAAATATTTCCGATATTTCGGGCATAGTCCTTTATCAAGGAAAGATAACATTAATGAGCGCCATGGTATGCTTCGCATCAAAAGGAAACAAAAAAGCGCCAAAATGGTCGCGTGGAAACAAGCAATGAGGATACGCCCAGTATGTGACGTAGAAATGCATCAGAAGAAAAGAGGGAAAAAGTGAGAAAGAACTAGTGGCATGCAGAGAAAGGAAAGGGGAGAGAAAAAGAAAGAGAGAGAGAGAGAGTGCGGGGGGGGGGGGAGATGGAAGAAGAGAGAAAAATGGAAAGAAGTTGGAAAAGAAAGGAAAAACAGAATAAGGGAGACGAGAGGAGAGGAGAAGCATACAGGAAATGAAAAATAGGAAGAAAGAGAAAGAGAAAGAGAAAGGAGGAGTAGAAAAAAGCAAATTACGTGACAGGAAAAGATCGAAAAGTCACATTGATCCCTCTGGATTGGAGGCAGCCAAGTCGGTAAATGATGCGTTCCTCCTCCCGCTAGCGTA
>JAPZVO010000403.1:0-41584 GCA_029962745.1 Echinometra lucunter
ATTCAGCAGTATATTACAGAGTCTCATCAATAATAAGCTTACTACCAAATGATTAAGCTGGAAGATGGGTGCTAATATATTTTTGTTAATTCATTTATCATTAGATAAATAAGTTTCACAAAAATAGATCACAAGATTTTAACAATTTTCAGTGAGGAAAAATCATGTCCACGCAATACTGCTACCAATGCGTGCCATTTAGTGATCATCTCCGACTCTTTGATCAAGTCTGACATGCAGTATGTCCTCAAAGTTTGCGCCAGTTTGTGCTAAAGTTAAACATACATGGGTAAGGGGCGCGTTCATGCACAAGGCAAAAAGTGAGATTAAAAAATCGATTTTGTAACGTGATTAGAATTTCGATTTTGTTTTTCATTTGGGGGGCTACTTATCCAGTTTCGTGGACTACCAATTTCCATGTCTCTTTTCTCAAATTTGAGGGCGCTATACTGTTTAGTGTTTACACCATGCATAACATGGTTTAACTGATTGTTTTTACAGAGTAGTCTTTCCTCCTTGGCCCTGTCTGTTCTCACACGCTCACCCATGGAATCCATGGAAACTCACACTGACAATCGCCAGATAATCCTATACGGAGAAAGCAGTAGCAACGAGTGGTCTCCCATCTAAGTACCAACAGCGTCCTATGCTGCTTGACTTTGGTAAGAAATTATTGGGTGCTCATCAACTGGCTTATCGACAATGTATGAGTTCAGGTGGCCACATTTTTTTTTTTTTGGGGGGGGGGCGAATTTATTGGATATTATCGCCCTCAAAATCTTTATTTTTTCAGAATGGGGAGGGAGGGCTGTTTTGCTTATTTCGGGGGTGAATTCACCCGCCAACCCTGTGTATTTATTTGGTTGTGACCAACCTATCCACCATAACCTGTGTATCACCACTCAAACTGTGGACTTCCCTCAGCAGAAGCCAGCCACTCTATTAAAACTAGTCACTCGCCAACTTGTCCTACGACAATGAAAATCAACTGACAGCCAAGTCTTTTATAAAATCATAAGTCTTTGCCTCCCACCTAAAGAACAAGCACACTAACAGAAAACTAAAAATCTCTTTGAATAGCACTGTTTTGGAGCAGTGTGACAACTTTGTCTATTTTAGTATTACCCTTGATCAGTCTCTGACCTACGAAGCTCATGTGAACAAGCTGAGAGTTAAAGTCTGCACTACGAATACCCTATTTCACAAGCTCAGCAAAGTGAGGAGCCATTTCCCACAACCATCTGGGCACCGTTTCATGAAAGTTGTCAGCACTGGCAAGTTGTCATTCTCTGACAGTTACCATAGTAGAGTCAGAGACCAGTGCTTCTCAGCCAATCAAAACCAAGGACTTTACTGAAATTGTCAGAGAATGACAACTTGTCAGTGCTGGCAACTTTCATGATTAATGGTGCCCAGGTTGACATCTCTAGCTCTCACTGTTCAGCTCCTCTATTGCTTCATACACCTTGGCAGTGTGGGGATGTTCAGCTCATGCAAAGAAGATAGATCCTGTACTTTTAACACAAGTTATTGCTGCATTACTCATTGCATAAAACCCACCAAGACAGATCACCTACATGTATATCTACTCCCTGGCACTGCTCACCCTGCGATAAGGACAGTATCCAGCCAAGAGGAATGTTTCAGGCAATCATACGATGAAAGTCAGCCATCTGTGGCTCTTATCTGCTACATGTACCTACACGTTTGAAATCAACATGCCTCAAACTATGCGAAAAGAGACTGAAGGAGTTCCAGAGGATACACACATGGCTATCGATCCATCTGAGTCGCTCATACAGGTTCAGAAGTACTACGGATCACTTGTCATAGCCTGAATATACTGTGTATTAGTGAGACCGAGAGGGAACTGGCAGTGGCAAACAACATGGCCCTTTCATATGCTAGGCATTGGGAACAGTAGTGCGAAGACTCAAAATAATGGAATATGGCTTTACTAAAGTACCAATCAATTAACTACAATCTTGAGTACACCAAGAATGGTAGAATGAGATACAACCCCCCCCCCCAAAAAAAAAAAAAAAAAAAAAAAAAATAAAATAAATCTTTACCCGTTATTGTTACGTTGAGCATTATGAAAAAAACTTAGAACAACACTGGGCACGATGTACATGTAAGAAGCACAACTCACTATTTGGTTCAGTAAAATGCCTTAATTTGTGCATACACGTACTTATACGTCAGTTAGCCTATTTTATACCAGTTACTTCAGAGTTCATTGAGAGCATATTTACAGTCACAATATTTTATACAGAAGTGACACTGGAAACTCCCATTTTGAATAGCAAGTAGTGGAATGGAATTCCTAACATGTAGGGCAAAATGCATCTCTAGATCAGTCTTAGTTTACCTCTTTCCCACGTTCCCAGTTTTCCAACTGTTTGATCACCTTCGCCATTGGTCCTTCTTTACTCTGCAGAAATAAAGAAAAGAGAAGCCAACAATATAATAATTTCCTTCCAAGAGCTTTGTCTGGATATGGTACAGTAAACCAGGAAAAATATCCTGACAAAGGAATACCCATTTTATATGTTTACGAATGGAAGGTGGATGTAATTCAAGTGGTAATGGCCCCTCCACAAACTTACTTAACATACATGTATGCTCAGAGAAATCCAAAGCTTACTATGTTTACATGGATTTCATTGCCACTGCACTATTGGATAACGAAAGACATTTTTTAGAATTTTTATTATCATTATTTGTTTTGCATCACCTGTGCCTAGTAGGCGAAAAGCAAACTAAATCATGATAGTTTAATTATGCATGTTCTGTGGTTACATTTTATTTCCTGAAATAGTTTTGTTGATATTGTGAATTAATTAACCCTAATATACCCGGGGGGCCATAATGCCCCCCCCCCCCCCCGTTGAATTTTTGACGGTACTCCGCAACGACTAGATGTATCGATCTGAGATTAAGGACTTTTTTCTCTGATCCTTCCCGCACATTTCGATACCAAATTTATGTCGGACCTACGGTGCCGGTGTCATTACGAACGCAAGTCGTTATTAAAAATTTCACTTTTTCTGTATATAACCTATGGGCAATATTAGAAAAACTTCAAAATTATGTTACTGTCAGGAAAGGATAATTACAAACACACACTCTCTCACACACACACACACACTCACACCCACACAAACACAAACACACCCACACAAAGATGTTTAAAAAAACCAAAGAAATACATAAGGAATTTTTAAAACAATACATTATAAAAAAAATTGATAACCATTTTTTTTATTAAAGGAGTCGATATGAATGTTATGAAAAACATTTGTACCAAAAATCATCCTTCCTAAAGCTTTATTCAGTGAGATGTAGCCAAAACTATGATTTCTCGCATAAATTAGCATAAATTAATTAATATGAAATAAAACAAAACAATTTGATAAAATCTAACCATATAGCCTTGTAGATAACATCATTCTCTACCCTCATGCCAATTTTCGTGCCGATCCGGCGATTCACGGCCAAGATCATGGGAGGGCCATAATGCCCCCCCCCCCCCGGGGGATAACTAGACCAGAAATAGCCCGGGTCTTTTAGGGTTAACTGCATGACTAGATGGAAAGTATATTTAGTTTCAGGACCAAAAATTAAGATCACTCAATATTGCACAATATTGGGGTGGGGGAGTTACAATTATAACCCAAAGTTAAAAGCAGCTTAGAATGTTTTACAATAGAAAATGCAGGAAATTTCATACTTGAAAACAGAGGTGATAACATGTATCCTAATTATAGCTTTTTATCTACATTCGGGCAGACAATGTGGTTTCGTGTACTGCAATTATCTAGTTATTACATATATCACTAGAATATTGATCATTATCAATGGTAACAGGGGTATACAAAAATAGAAATTAAAAAAAAATCAGCAAAAATGACAATTTACTGACTGGTACCAAAATTCATTTACTTTCCTACCTTATTTATTTTGTTCAGATTATGAGGAACACTAAAAATAAATACTCAAAACTGTAGCTACATTGTGTAATGTTTTCCAAAGTTATGAGAAAATAACACACTCTTAAGGATTGTTTTTATGTCGCTAATTAATATGATATTTTAACTAACTTGGTGATTACGTTCAATGACTGCCTATTTCAAACATACATGTAGATGAATGTTATTGATAAAGAAACATTAATGAAAAATGTGTTATTTATCACCTTCATTTCAAATTTTGAAATTTCAAGTTATTTCAATGGTCATTAGGCACCTGCAACTCTAATAAAATTAGGAAAATTTATATTCCAAACAAAACAGTATCTCACTACCCTATAAATACAAATTAGTAAGATTATGAATGAAAGATTGCACTAATCATGCTAATGTAAGATCATGCCCAGCCCTAATATATACTTACATGTTCTGGGTTAGCACAATGGAGGAGGCCATGACTTCTGAGGATTTCAAGCACATTATCATTTGTGTGGTATGTCATAATATATCCCATAATGCGACTCTCATGTCCATATAAGATGGACCACACACAGAGCAGATGTAAAGAAGATGCAGTTTCTCCTAAAAGAGCAATACCTATCTGGAAAGTAAATACCAAACAAAAATAACAATGTAAGGTACAAAAAGAATATCAACGAAATATACAACAGAGTAAAAGTACATATGACCCCCCCCCCAAAAAAAAAAGAGAAATATATATAAAATGAAATAAATTCCTTCCAATCTTTGAAAGACAAAAGGGGTTGATAGTCTTTCTTATGTAACTTAGTCCAGAATCTGGATGGTTTTATTTCAATAGCAATTACCTACGGGCAAGGGATGATCTCCGTCTACCTGCTGCCAGCCATAGAAGGCATGTTGCAGCTAACTCAGCTTTTAGCCAGGAGAACAAATTTAGTGATCGCGTCACCTTCGGGTTATAGCAGGTAGGAGGAAATCATACTATTTGGGTAATTACTGTTTAAATGAAATTGCCTAGATTAGTGTCAGCTGTGCAGAAACTACTTTGAAAACTCTACAAAGAGGGTGCCTGCAAACAGATTGGTGTAAATATGTCGAAGGTGAAAAAAAGTCAGAGATGAAATGTCAGTTGATAAAATGTCAGAGTACAAGTGCCACGGGTAAAGATATCGTCACGTCAGTAAAGAAAGGCCCCTAAGTTAATTGTGCACAGAAAAGCCCTTAACATGTATGATATATTTTAAAGTTCTTCTAATAAATATCCAGTTATGGAACTCTGGGGGGCGTTTCATGAAACCATGACAGTCATATCTCTTGTCAATGATCTACATAGATGTCATGGAGCTGACAAAGTGTTTCACGAAAGCCTGACATCTCACAAATTCAAGATATCTATACTATTGGCTGAAAAATATAGCCTTGATCATAATCCACTGGATTTATCATCAATTATTCAAACACAATTTTAGACTCAACTTTGCTCTAATTGTTCAAAAAGTAAAGAAAACATCAATGGGATTTGAAACAATACAAACATTGCATTCACATGAAAAACTATTTCAATTGTGACATCTAAGAATTTCTAAAATTAATAAACCCAAAGCTGCAAATTTAGATTTAGAATTAGGAGGATACCGTAATTGACGAGTTATTGAAAGCAGACCCAAATTTTGTTTTAATTTTTGAAAAATACTGAATAGGGATATTATGCGATCCAAATTTTGAAATAAATTCATTTACAAAATACATTTTATATGATTTCAATAAATATTGTACTTGAAAAAGAGGAAAATGTAGAGGAAGTTGATACGTGTTGAATTGTCATCGTTCTTACGGGCCTGTAAATACAGACTGCTCTGTTTTCTATGGGAGACTGATGGGAGGATAATCGATATTAATCGCATTTACTTGTTGGAGGGTTAAAACGTTGCTAAAACATAAGGTTATTTTGGTTATACTTTTATATCAACATTAATAATAACTGTTTATGGAATGAGAGTCTAGAACTAAAGAACTGTTTGTATTTAAGACATTAACATTCCTTATTTTTCGCTGCCCGCGAGCTACCGATAGCCGAAGAAAAGGTGACTTGTGATGGTGTGCTAAAAAGATATGACATGTTCAAAGGAGCGACAAATCTTTTGTCAGGGAAGTTGTCGCTGGTCTTGGCAAAGATGGCTTTGTGAAACACTTAGCGGACAAGATGACCAAAAACGCCGAGATGTCGCTGATCTTGTAGTTATGACGGTTTCATGAAACGCACCCCTGTTGTTTTTAGTTACTGTGACCTTGCCTCTGGATGAGTTTTGAAGAAAGAATGAAACGTTTTACAGCAAACTTTCTTCTTTCCTTGATTTATGAGAGAATGCCTACCACATCTAATAAGGGCATTACTGATGTGAGAATATCTAAAACAAGTGGACCAAATTTTCTTCATTTAATTGGGCCATTATGAATAGACTTTACGTCTGGCTTCCAAGTAAATAAGTGACGAATGCTTTATTAAATTTTTGAAAACTAATCAAACACTTAGCCAGGGTGTTCAAATAAAATCAAGTTCATAGGGCATTACTCTGAAATATTGATAATTCTCTGTATATTCAGCATAATGTCAAATAATCATGTTTCTGAATTAAAAAGTAAGTGTTGCTCCATTCCCAAAGCAATAAATGGAAACGATTCTATCATAGGCAGTTCTGTGAGTTGCACCGTTTCAGCATATTCAAGAACATAAAAAAATCCAAACAGAAAACAGTCAAGCCTATTCAAATGCATAAAAAAGGGGATGGGGGGGTTAGAATCATAGAATGCTTTTAGAAAAGTTCTAAATATGTTGCTAAATTATTCTGGGTGAGTGAAGGGGGCATGAAGGTTCAACCTCCCACTCTGAAAGAAGAAATGGAAAAGACAATAAATATATTCAACTAAACATCCAGAGAATCATATATTGCAACAATATCATGCAGTATTCAATATCTCACAAGTGTGACAGGATGTGCAACATGAGATCGAAGCTCATGGGGAGTAACATCTTTATCAACAAGGATCGATCTGACCGCCCATCACTGATGTATTCTCCCCGAAAGTGTGATGTGATCTCAAGAACATGATCTCATGATGGCACAATATTTGAGCAGAAAGGAGAAGGTGAGGACAAGTGGACAGTTCTCTTTTGAGGCATGAATGGCATTGAACACCTTGGATAAAAGACTTGGAGCAAGAATCATGTGAGAGACATACAAGATTGATGTCTATGCAATTCATGTATTATTTGTGAGAAAGTGGTAAGAAACTAAGAAATAGTCAACATGCATTATGATCTTTCCAATGTAAATGTTGGTGTCACCTCAGTTGTACACATACTTCTGATTCCAATAATTCCAATTTGGACTGGACATGTGGTTTGTGTGCTGGTAGAAAATCCAGTGATTGGGGGTAATAATAGAAAAGCTATATGAATGTAATATGTTATTATTATCATTATTTATGTGCATGAATCTGATTATGGGGACATTTAATGCTCCTTAACTCCATCCCATGATTATATAATTTTTGTTTGTTTACAGGATTAAAAAGTCATATTTTAGGAGAGTAAGTGGTGCGAGGAAGCTTACCAAACCATAACTTTTTCTATAAGTAAGTTTATTTTTTCTTGGTACCATTAATCATGAAAAATCACTCAGTTCTGTTGTCTCATCATCATCAATTTCTTTGTTTATTTTTTTCAATGTTTTGCCAATAAAACTGAAGAATAAACTCTTGTGAATGTGTCTAATGTATGTATCTTTCACAAAACCGTGAGATATTTCTTCTAACGATAATGTTCACTTCAGTTTATGTTCATAACCTTTCGTGTCAGTTTCCGACATTTGCTTTGAAAAACCCAATTTTATACAGTGGAACCTCGTTATAACAAACTCCTCCAGACCAAGGAAATTACAACTTCATATCAAAACCTAATATATCAGGGGTAAAAAACAATGAAATACAAAGAAGTGGGACTGGTAAAATTACCTTGTTAACGAGTTTGTTATATATAGTAAATGAAGAAGCTTAATAGGAGAAATCTATAATTTGCAAACAAATTTTCGTCATTACTCCCAGTCAGTGTTAAAGATCGTATTTTCGATCTGTAGTAAAAATCACAAGTCAGAAAAAATTTGGAACCAGCAGGATTCGAACCTGCCATCTACTGCTTGCCGGGCAGCGATTTAAGCACCAGGCTATTCTGGTTCATATAACAGTGTTTTTTATAACACAGTTCCACTGTACTTTTCATAAAGACAAATCATAAAAACCATACTAGATATGTTAAATCTGATGCAAAAAGTACACAAGTTATGATATTTCTGTCCCTAAATTTTTTGCAAAATTTTGTGTCAGTCGGTAACCATGGCTCTTACTCATGCCCACTGTTCGTGGGAAAAAATGAATTGGGCAAAATGAATAGTGCATACGACAGCCAAGTTACAGTATTTGGTTGGACATTTGTCTCAGTATACATGAAGTTGGTGCTGCTTGAGCGCCATGTTTTGTCGTGTCAGCCATATCAGTATGTGTTATGAATGTAACCTTGACCTCGGTGCTGAGCACGTACAGTCTGTCTGATATGTCAACTAAAAGCATGCATGACTTATTGAATTACAGTCAACTTTGCATAAGTCAAAGTCACATAAGTCGAATAATCGCCTAAGTCAAAGGTCTGTACTGGGTCCCATTCCTTTATTTTCTATTGTTTTGACCCCTCATAAGTCGAATTTTCTTTAAGTCAAAGCATTTTCTTCAGTCCCAAGAAATTCGACTTAGGCAGAGTTGACTGTATTCTCTTTCTGCTATGACACCTTTTAAAGTCATTTATGCAGCTGTCATTTGTAAGACGCACCTCTCGACCCCTGGGAATGGTGCGTCATTGTACCGAGGTGCGTCATACATTTTGATACCATGACGCACCCCTCGTCAGAAAAAGTGACGCACCATTACATGACACGACGCACATCTTTGACAAATATATGACGCACCATTTCATGAAAATGAACGACCATTGACGCACAATTGAAAAACACTCTGATAAGCTCCGTCGGTATAACAAATGTCTGATATCGATATGTCACTGAAAAAATATCATTAAAACCCGGTATATTGATAACTTGTAGAAACAAAACAAAGAATATATATCTGTTGCGATTTTGAACATGCCCGTGTCGGGGATCTTTGGGGTGAGGTCATCTTCCCAGAAGTGTGATTTAATTTGTTAAATTTGTTTTAGTTACTTGTATTGTTAGCTTTTTATATTTCTTGGGTCGGCCCGCCGTAACTATTATCATCATCAAAAAGTAAAGAATTGATTTTCAAGTCTATCGTTTCACCTCCGTCCTGTCTGTAGTTTGTATTTCTTGAAGAAGAATCGGCCGATATCCTTTTCATTGACAAAGGTAAAGAATTGATTTGTCAAGTTACTAGTTTCACCTCCATTTCGTTGGCGATTCATATTTCTTGGAGGTGACCCAGACAACTAGTAAAACTATTTTTGATGTCCAAAGGTAAAGAATTGATTCGCCTAGTCCATCGTTAATTTGTTTCAGCTTCATCCCGTTAGCTTTTTATATTTCTTGGGTCGGCCCGCCATAACTATTATCATTACCGGTATCAAAAAGTAAAGAATTAATTTTAAAGTCTATTGTTTGTATTTCTTGAAGAAGAACTGGCCGACATCATTTTCATCAACAAAGGTAAAGAACTGCTTTGTCAAGTTACTAGTTTCACTCCCATTTCGTCGGCGATTCATATTTCTTGAAGGCGACTCAGAAGACTAGTAAAACTATTATTGACACATGATTGATGTCCAAAGGTAAAGAATTAATTAGCCAAGTCGATCGTTGATTCGTTTCAGCTTCGTCCCGTTAGCTTTTTATATTTCTTGGGTCGGCCCACCGTAACTATTATCATCATAAAATAAAAGTAAACAATTAATTTTCAAGTCAATGGTAACGGTGACACACCATAGTAAATTGACGTACCATGACGCACATATGGGTCAGTTTTGTGACGCACCTTATGTGTCCATGACGGTACTGTGCGTCATCAATTACGGGAACATTGATGCATCATGATGCACCATCCACGGGGGTCGAGAGGTGCGTCTTACAAATGACAGCTGCATTATTCTGTGCTTTGGGATGTGGAAGAAACATTGTCTGGTAGAGCAACAAATCTGACATTCATAACTCGGTGTTGGTATTGGGGTTTGTCATACCTTAACTGTGCTTGCATAATGAATGCCTCTTTGTTCATTATCCTCTTTCATTTGAGACTGCTTTGAAGAAATTTCTTCCTAAGTTTTGTACATGGAAGAATGTTGGAGTGGTAGAAAGTAAAATCTTGTGTTCATAACTCTGTGTCAGTAATGGGTTTGCCTTGCATGAAATGTTCCTTTTTTCACATGAATAAAAGGCCTACCTGGGGAGCGTTTCATGAAAGGACTTGTCGGATGTTTTATCCGACAAAGTCTGTTTTATCCGACAGTTGCCACAGTAACGATGCTTCTCAGCCAATCAAAATCAAGGAAAGACGTCAGATCTGACAACTTGTCAGACAACAAATGTTGATGAAACGCTCCCCTGGAGTATATTTCCTTGGATTATCCTCTTTCGGTTGAGACTGCTTTTTAAAGAAATTTGTTCCTAAGTTTTGTACATGGAAGAATGTTTGAGTGGTAGAGTGTAAAATCTTACAGTGTCAGTAATGGGTTTTGCCATGCATAATAAATGCCTCTTTTTTCACAAGAATTGAAGGCTTGCAGTACCTGGAGTTTATTGGATTTATCCGCTTTTAGTTGTGAAAAAAGAGGCATTCATTATGCATGGCAAAACACATAATTTAAATCAGTTCCAGTGAAGATTCATTTAAATACTCATTTATTCCCAAAACAATGACAGACTGGAATTCACTACCTGAAACTAGATGAAACCTTGACCAAAATTTATGCCTCGGCCACTGCCAGATAGGAAATATATGGCACAATCATGTTGATTCTTTTATTTTCATATGTACAATGACATTTTTGACCTTGACCTTTGAGCTTGTGACCCCCAAATCTAATGGGACCCCTATGAGACCTTCAATATGCATTCATAAGCCAACTTTGAAGTTGAACCATCACAAAATTGTAGAGTTATCGCAAGAACAAGCAATTTTCATGTATATAATGACCTCTACGTCCTTTGGCCTTTAACCATGAGACCCAAAAATCTAATCAGATCATTGTCCCTCCCATATACATACATGTGCCAAGTTTGAAGTTGATCCGTCAAATGGTCGTTATCATGAGGAAGAACCCTTTCTATGTACATAATGACCTCTATGACCTTTGACCTTTGACCTCGAGACCCCAAAATCTAATCAGATCATTGTCCCTCCCATATGCATACATCAGCCAAGTTTGAAGTTGATATGTCAAATGGTTGAGTTATCGCGAGAACGAACTATTTCTACGTACATAATGACATCTATGACCTTTGACCTTTGACCTTGAGACCCCAAAATCTAATAATATCATTGTCCTTCCCATATGCATACATCAGCCAATTTGAAGTTAATCTGTCAAATGGTTGTTGAGTTATCGCGAGAACGAACCATTCCTAAGTACATACCAGTAATGACCTCTTCGACCTTGAGACCTCAAAATCTAATAAGATCATTGTCCCTCCTATATGCATACACCAGCCAAGTTTGAAGTTCATTCGTCAAACGGTTCTTAAGTTATCGCCAGAACGAAAACGGGACGGACAGACGGACGGATGACCTGAAAAAAAAATAATGCCTCCGGCAATCATCTACGGTGGGCGGAGTCATAAATATAAACACTCAAGACCCCAATCTATTCAAATCTAAGCTGGAACAATATTACCAATAGCATTATTTAATTATTTGTGCACACATCCACCGGACTCGATTTACTCCGCAGGAGTGTCAAGTCATATTACAGTACTGCAGATTCAGATTCAGATTCAGCATTAAGACTGCTTTTGAAGCAATTTGTTCCTAGTTTAGATTGTTTGAGTGGTAGAGAGTAAAATCTTAGTGTCAATAACGGATTCTGCCATGCATAATGAATGCCTCTTTTTTCACATGAATTGAAGGCCTACTTGGAGTGTATTGGATTATCCTCTTTTGCAGTGTAGTTAAGACTGCTTTTGAAGTGTCATTGGACATACATGACACCAAGTTATGAACATAAGATTTTGGGAATGGTGCACTTTGGTGACTTGTTAATGAAAGTTGGAGGTCCAGCACTTTAGATGTCTGGACTGCAATGTTTGAACATCAACTTCGTAACACTTTCCCTGTCTCTCAGTGAGTTTGAAATTTTACCTCATTTGTAACAATAGTGTACCCTACATCAGAGCATGGAAGCTTGAAATCTTGATTGCTTATTGTTCTTGAGCTATGTTTTTAGCTGGATCCTTCAGTACGTTTAAAGTACCATACTATTTTTCTGAGTGAACAAAATGGCATGCAAATACATTATAATTTGCATATGTTATGCCTCTGTTTTACATTAGGCCTCCGATAAGTCTACAGAGCCCCGTTTCCTGCATGTATACTCTGTTCCATGTGGCCTCCAGGCTGATGCAGGCGGTGGTTGTTAGATTTTTGCATGAATTCGCAAGCTCTGCAGCCTCTACGATTGTGATTCATGTGGAGTTATACAAATTTGAAAAATTTTAAGGCTGCAGCCCTTAAACAGGTTGCAGGTGGCATTGCACAATTTTTTGCATAGGCATTGTGCATAGGCTTTGTGATGATTGTACAGGAAAGGCACGATTTTGGGGTAGACTTGGACACTCAAAAGTGGCACGGTCAATAAGCCATCTCCGCGCAACCTCTGCAAAGCAGCTGCATATAAGCAGAGGGTTGTTTTAAATTTAAATAAAATATCAAGCTTATATGAAAAAGTGTGTGAAAAAAAGAGGATGGGGTTAGGTCTGCATGCATGTAGTACGCATTTTCAGACGTGGCCCCCTAGTATCCGTTTGAAGTGTCCCCCCCCCCCCCCCCCCCCATGCCAGAACCCTTCCTAAGTGCATGATTACAGCAATGTCTTTCACCAAATTCCACATGATATCAACTTCTGAAGTAAAATTTTAACTTACCATTTTCCTGGCAAGATGAATGGCCTGACAGAATGCAGTGTATGACACCGTATCAGTGTTTTCATCTGTGCACAGGATAAGCCTTCCTATAAAGTTTTCATGTTTATATGAATTAAGTGAATGCTGCAAGTATAAAAATGGAAGACAAAATTAATGGCTTTTGATCTCTGGGAAACACAGAGATTCAAGATTCAAGATTCAAGATGACTTATTGTCATGTACAAAATACATAAAATTTGTCTTTGGACATTTGCGTGAGTACACATAATATAGATAATTATAATACAATATAAAATAACATATAGATTGACATGTACACAAGATACATTTGAAGATAATCATAATTTCAAATATGTATTGCACCAGAATATGAAGAAGAGAAAGGATTACAGAGAAGATAAAGAGAGAAGCTAAAGAGACAGAAGGAGAAGTATAGGAGAGTGCAATCCTTTTTGGTTAGCCCTGCCCCACCCAGGCGTCTCCACACCAGAGCACTCTCCAGTCGAGACCCCGCACACCATACAACGATCACCTCCCCCCCCCCCGAAACTACACACACACACACACACCCCACACACACAAACACACACACACATGCTCCCTCACACACCCCCACAACCTCAACTCCTCGCACCACGCAAATACAGTTCACAGCAAACACACCCACCATGCCCATTCACACTCCTGTACATACAGTGTAAGACGTGACCGACTCGCGAGAATCAACATGCAAGAAGCCTGGTGTGAAGAAGCCTGGGTGAAGATAAGGAGACAATACATTATCTCATGATAAAAAAGAGAAAAGCAAACTGTGCAGCAGAGTTAGGAGAGGGGGAAAGGTAGAAAAGAAGTACTCAAGCAAGATGTTATGACAAAGTACACTGTATATAGAAAAGGCATAATGCATCAGGTATCATATCGTATGTACACATATTGGACTCTCCCTCATGAATTCCCTATTGTATTGTTTCGCTGAGCGAAAGATTTTTTTGTATTGTAATAACGAGCAAAATAGTTTTCTCTTTTAACTTTGAAGACACCGTAACACGTTTTCTGGGCGTGGCAAATTTGATTATGCTAATTCGCGAAGCCATGTTTTTTCACTTGTTTGTACGTCCGTCACTGGAGCATCAAGTCACTGGGGATGGCTCCCCAGTTTTTCCAAGTTTTCCCCCATTTGTCCCGTGGATTTGGACTCTAGAGAGTCCAGAAGATTCACCAGAGGTTCTTAGTTCCAGCCAAAGAAGTGAGTTTAATTATAATGTAATTATAAACAAGGAAAATATAGCTTTTAATTTCGTACTGTCAGGTGAAGTAAATATGAACATGTGCGAAAGTGAACGTGTTTCGCACTGTGCCAGTAACAGTACTGTTGTGTTATTGTTGTTTAGCATACATTATAAAAGGGGATAAATGCAAAAGGATGTTTATAGAACATAATAATAGGTACTGATACCAAGTTTCTGATGAGTTTGTTCATACAAATATGTATATTCATTGACTTTCAGTGAAGTTATCGAGTCAGTCGGTGTAGGTTTAATTAAAGAGTCTACCAACTTGGTTGATCTGGCAAGGAAGTTCAGTGTAAGCCCAAGAGTTACGTAGAGGCAGTGGGCCAGTAGATCTGTTGATAGGGATTGACCATGCAAGACTACATGGTGGAGAGACTAGAGAAGTAGGCGGCTATACAGCCAGAAGGTCACCAATAGGTTGGGTCATCTTTGGATCTTCCTGTTGTGATGCAACGCAGAGTAGTGCAGTACTCCATGTCAAATTAACAACGCCTGTTGATTTGACAGACTTTTGGTCAGTAGAGACAGAAGGAGTAAGACCTGATGTATGTGAATGTAATCCCAAGAAGTTCACAAGACAAGAGGAGATAGAAGAACAGGTCATCAGGTCTTCTGCTGTCAAAGTAGGGAAGCAGTGGCAGATAGCCTACCCGTGGGAAAGAGATCCACAGTTGTTGCCTGACAAGGGTCAAGCTGAGAGGGTGCTTCAATCTACTGAGAAGAGACTGGCTAAAAATCCTGAGTACTCTAATGCTTACGACCAACAGATAAGAGAGATGGAAGAAATGGGATTTGCTAGAAAGCTTTCTGCACAGGAGATAAGTAACCACAAAGGGCCTGTACATTATATCTCCCATCATGCTGTGGTTAGGCCAGAGAATAGAAGTACTCCAATCAGAATAGTGTTCAACTCATCAGCATCCTTTCAAGGCCACAGCTTGAACGATTATTGGACGAAAGGGCCAGACCTTTTGAACAGTCTACCTGGAGTATTGTTAAAGTTCAGGGAGAATGAAGTCGCTATTTGTGCAGATATTTCAAAGATGTACCACAGAGTACTCATACCAGAGAGTGATCAGCATGTACATAGGTTTCTTTGGAGGAACATGGATGTACATAGAAAACCAGATGTGTACATCATGAAGGTGGTAACCTTTGGAGATAAGCCTGCAGCAGCAATGGCACAAATTGCTCTCAAGATGACTGCTGAGCAAGGAGAGAGTACACATCCAGAAGCAGCTAAGGTACTCCAGAGAAATGTGTACATGGATGATATTTGTGAGTCAGTGAAGACAACAACTTAAGCTGAGAGACTCACTGAAGACATAGATGAATTGCTATCAGAAGGTGGCTTCAAAGTGAAAGGGTGGATATCGAATAAGCCACTACATGGAGACAGCAAGGAAGGAGAAATGAAACTGCTTGAAAGCCTTGCTGAAGAGAAGGTGCTTGGTGTTGTGTGGGATAAGAAAGAGGACATCTTCTCATACAGAGTTAAGTTCCAGGGGCTTTCGACCACTGAGGGAGAAAATTGTCCAAAGTTCACCAAGAGCACAATTCTAAGCCAAGTAGCCTGCGTCTTCGATCCAGTTGGCTTTGCAGCTCCAATCATTGCACGTGCCAAGATGGGTCTTCAGAAGCTAAGGCAGATGGGCCTTGGTTGGGATGATCTCCTGCCTGAGAATGAACAAGCTGAATGGACTAAGTTGTTTGAGGAGATGAATATGCTGAGTAACATCAAGCTGGAGAGATGTCTCACACCACACAGTGCAAGAGGCAAACCATTTCTATGCCTATTTAGTGATGCCTCAGAGAATGGATATGGCACATGTGCATATCTTAGATGGCAGACTGATAATGACAAGTATGAGGTGAAGTTCGTAGCAGCGAAGTCCAAGGTAGCACCTCTTAAGACTTTAACAATGCCTCGCCTTGAGCTTCAAGCAGCGGTGTTGGCGGCCAGGTTATACAAGGCCATCAAAGATGAGATGAGACTGCAAGTGGAGAAGGTGATATTCTTCATCGATAGCATGATCGTCTTCCACTGGATAAAGTCTCCAGCTAGAGGCTTTAAGGCATTCGTATCAAGCAGAGTGGGGGAGATTCAGAGTCTTACAGATCCCTCACAGTGGAAGCACATCCCAGGGACCATGAATGCCGCTGATGATGTATCTAGGGGAGTTGCGGCTGAGAAGCTGACACAAGTATGGAAGCATGGCCCTAGCTTTCTCTACACTGACGAATCTGAGTGGCCCATCAATGAGCCTGAAGCAGATCGGCAGGCTATTGATGTCGAGAAGAAGAGATCAACGGCAGTGTTTGTAGTACATGAGACAAATGATGTACTGGACTGTAAGCAGTTCTCCAGCTGGAGAAGGTTACTGAGGGTAACTGCCTATGTAATGAGATTCGTGAACATCTTGAAGTCTAGAATCCAGAAAGGCGCTCCACCTGATG
Organism: Echinometra lucunter; assembly: GCA_029962745.1. Taxonomy (NCBI): domain Eukaryota; kingdom Metazoa; phylum Echinodermata; class Echinoidea; order Camarodonta; family Echinometridae; genus Echinometra; species Echinometra lucunter. The sequence continues at coordinate 16,855 of JAPZVO010000403.1, forward strand.
ATAAGACTACTCTAACTACCATCGAGTTAGAGAGAGCTGAGATGTACTGGATAAAGGTGGCCCAGAGAAACATCAAGCAGCGCTTCGAGAAAGGAGACTTCAAGGTGCTTACTCCTTTCATCGACGAGGAAGGTGTGATCAGAGTTGGCGGTCGAGTTGGTAGAATGGTCACCTGCTATGAAGTTAAGCATCCTGTTCTACTACCCTATGACCATGGTATATCACTCCTGATTTCTCGATACATCCATGAATCAGGTCATCATGGTGTAGCAGCTACCATGGCCAAGACTAGGAGAAGGTTCTGGATCCTGAGAGGGCACCGCCTAGCCAAGTCGGTGAAGCATCGCAGTGTGGTATGCAGAGCAGCTGCATGCCAAGGAGAGCTACAGGTGATGTCCAGCTTGCCGAGTAGCAGAGTAGCACCGTTCACACCACCTTTCCACTTCACATCGTGCGACTATTTCGGTCCATATCAGGTGAAGGTGGGTCGAAACAAATGAGCCAAGTACTACGGTGTGGTATTTACGTGTCTAAACACCAGAGCGGTTCATCTAGAGCTCGCGGTAGATTGCTCAAGTCAAGAGTTTCTGCAGGTTCTTCGCAGATTTTTCGCACTTAGAGGTCATCCGAAGGTCATCCTTAGCGATAACGGTACTCAGTTCGTGGGTGCCAAGCGTGAGCTACAGGAAATGGTGAAAGGATGGAGCGACGTCCAGCTTCGCGAGTTTTGTGCGGAAAAGGGAGTAGAATGGAAATTCACAACTCCTTTGGCTCCACATCACAATGGATGTGCAGAGTCACTTGTGAAAAGTTGTAAATTTGCTCTACAGAAGGCAATAGGTAATCAGTGTCTAGCACCATTGGAGTTGTATACATGTTTGATTGAGATAGCCAATCTTGTTAATGAGCGACCGATAGGTAGAGTGCCTAATGATCCCGACGACGGTAGTTATATAAGTCCTAATGATATGTTATTAGGAAGAGCATCGCGTAGCATACCCCAAGGTCCATTTAGGGAGACCGAGAATCCGCGTCACCGTGTTGAGTTTGTGCATCGCATTGTAGATTCTTTCTGGAAACGCTGGTCGCGAGATGTTCTACCTCTACTCGTACCGAGCAAGAAATGGAACACAGAGCGTCGCAATGTCCGTGTCGGAGACGTCGTCATGACCGCGGAAGCTAACGCGATTCGAGGGAAGTGGACAATTGCTAGGGTGATACAAGTGTACCCTGGTGATGACAGTCGCGTAAGGAATGTACAGTTAAAAACTGCGATGGGAATATATCGCAGACCCATAACGAAGATAGCGGCTATTTATCCCGCTGAAGGATATGACGATTGACATTGAAAAGGAAGAACTAAAGACTAGAAGATAGACTGAAGTAAACTCTTGAGTAAAGACATTTATTTTTTATGTATTTGAATATGTTCATATGAAATATAATCATGTGAAATGTTGATACAGGTATATTTTTTGATAATGCATGTTAAATGTTTAATACTACATGCTCAGGTTAACTCAGGTTAATGTAAACTGAAGGTTTATGAGGCCCAGTAAAAGTCCTCATCCGGGGGGAGGATGTTTCGCTGAGCGAAAGATTTTTTTTGTATTGTAATAACGAGCAAAATAGTTTTCTCTTTTAGCTTTGAAGACACCGTAACACGTTTTTTGGACATGGCAAATTTGATTATGCTAATTAGCGAAGCCATGTTTTTTCACTTGTTTGTACGTCCGTCATTGGAGCATCAAGTCACTGGGGATGGCTCCCCAGTTTTTCCCCCATTTGTCCCGTGGATTTGGACTCTAGAGAGTCCAGAAGATTCACCAGAGGTTCTTAGTTCCGGCCACAGAAGTGAGTTTTATTATAATGTAATTATAAACAAGGAAAATATAGCTTTTAATTTCGTACTGTCAGGTGAAGTGAATATGAACATGTGCGAAAGTGAACGTGTTTCGTGCTGTGCCAGTAACAGTACTGTTGTGTTATTGTTGTTTAGTATACATTATAAAAGGGGATAAATGCAAAAGGATGTTTACAGAACATAATAATAGGTACTGATACCAAGTTTCTGATGAGTTTGGTCATACAAATATGTATATTCATTGACTTTCAGTGAAGTTATCGAGTCAGTCGGTGTAAGTTTAATTTGGTGTACACTGTTCAAGCACTGTGTGTGCATCAGGCAAGGTGTTAATTTCATTTCATTCTAATTAATTATTCACGAAGCAAGAGTCAGCATGATAGTTGAGGTTCATGTGTGGAAAATTAGTCTGTCAGTAACAGGGCTTGTGAATTTAAGAGTCACAGAGCTTTTGTTAATTATTAGCTCTTGAACTTTAGGCCTACTGATGGTTTCTTTTGAATCTTCTTTTCTGAGGAAGTTTGAAGGTCATTTTAATAAGCAAGTTAGACAAGTTGGTCTATTTAATTTGATACAGTGAATACTGGTATTTTTCAAAGTCTAAGTCAAAGTCAAAGTCAAATCAGATTTATTTGGCAAGTCAGCTATGAGAGGGCTTAAATGCAAGTCTCATGTGTATAAGCTGATTAGGATTATGAATTGTTGGCTATAAACATGACAAATATAACTGGAGTCATAGTCTTGACTTCTGATAAAAGAAAAGGGGTCTTTTTCTTGGAAAGGTCTTTTCTTGAAAGTGAATTATGAAGGACAAGTGTTTATTTATAGACTGTGTTTGGAATGATTCAGTTACCAAATTGGGGTGATATTTGTTGTTTCTTTTGGGAATTTTGAAACAGCATGTATGTTTATCAAGATTTATGAAGAAAATTTTGAGAGTATGTTAATTACAGACCAGCATGATTATGAATGATGCAAACACAGGTTTATACATTATGTATTGAATTTAATTTTTTAAGCTGCAACAATCATGAAGTTTGATTAAAGCTGGTTGGTGCATGAGTTATTGATGTACCAGTGATAGATTGTTATAGGTTTATTTAATTATCTAGCATGCACTGGAACTTAAAGGGAAACATCTGAATAGTTAGATGAATATTGCTTGAATTATGATTCAATGTTAGAATCAATAGTTAGAATTTTTGGCTTTATTCAGCAAGAGGTATGCGTATACTTGTACTAAGTGCAAGTCATTTGAGTTACACTACAGTGCTACACGCACTCTAAAAGAACACAACAAACAAAACTTAAGTTGTGCAATACTAATTAATTTATTGTATTTTCTATGTCTATTTCATTACAGATTGAATTCTGACATCTGATATCTGATATGATATGTTCTACTACTTCTATTACTTCAAGAGAGAATAAAGTAGTCTGAACCTTAATACAATTCCAAGCCTGGAACTTTATTTCATGGTCAGCGAGCTATGTAAGATAATGAAAAGATACTCCAATTTCCTCATTTATTCTTCATATCTTCTGTAAATGGAAGGTGATGACCTACAGATATATCTAATCATATCGAAAGTGGCTATTGTTTTCATTTTTAAAAACTGAGTTATGGTCTATCATATTAAAGTATAGATCTCAATTAATCGAGAAATGAATTTAAGTTTGATAGTTGGTGAAGCAGAAAAGTATAAAAAGATGAACATAATCATTGTGTTTCCTATTGCCTCTGCCTATATCCCAGAATAGCTTTCAGCCAGCTTCTTGGCTCGAAACTATCCTTGAAGTTTGATGATAACCAGAATAAATAAAAAAAAACCTTTACCCGTAATTAAATGAATTAAGTGAATGAAACCCTGGGGGAAATCATTTTTAATGAAAAGAGAGTAGAGAGAGGAGCAGTTTAAGAAAAAATCCATAATAATCAGTTAAGAAATCAGAAAGTTATGAAAGTCTGAAAAATCTTGATGTACTTTCTATTGTCATCCTCAAATTGGCAAAGTTGATTCAAAACAGCAGGTTTACGTGCACAACTGGCAATTTCATATTTTCTGCATTATCTCTCAAGATGCAACTTGTCTCCTTCTTAGCTCGATATATAATGGGAAAATGTATTTGACACATTATTTTGAGTTCATAAAAGAGACAATCAGCACATACTCACGGTCATTATAACCATGACCACATTCAACATCAGTATTAGCATCATCTTCAGTTATTACCATCATACCTCTTACCATCACTACATCAGTACAACCTCATTAGAAAGAACATGGTTAAAAACACACACAAAATCAACCCTTTTTAAAGTCTTTTGACAACAAGATAATATTTTTTCCAGTTCCAATTTCTTAGTCTTGACTCTTTGCAGGAGCCTACAAGCAGATGTTATTACAATGCTCACTGCATCAAGTTCACAGATTTCCAAGATAATATCAGTTCACATTATTGCAACAAACACTATACCATCTCTGACATCATCATGTATCAGAGTAAACGAGAAATATCAATGAAGGTAATTAATACCTCCGCCCCAATATGTGTACCAAATTTTATGAGTATTGCTAAAAAAAAAAATGAGGAAGTAATTTGATCCACAATATTTTTCCCTGATTTATTGGCAACACGGTTTCCAACACATTAAAAAAATACATCTAGCACATCTTTATCTCAAGACCAATCCGTGAGCCACCCCGTGGGGATATGTCTCATGGAGGCCTGTACATCATCAGCGTAAAACGAAAACGTAGAAAGAGGTTTGTTTTTCAGCACCAGGCGGAGAACCTGGGGATCCAATTTAGGGTTTAAAAAACAGGAAAAATCTGGGAAAAGGGTATCAAATTCAATGATTCAAATTTAATGATGCAATCCTTGAATAAATTCTCTGCTAAGGGTATAAACATCGGAGATGCTGAACATGATTTCCTGTTTAGGGTATCAAAACAACTTCTACTTTAATTTACCTTCCTGGGGTGTCATAAAAAAAGGGAGGAAAGGGTAGTTTATTCAGCACTAGGCGAACACCCTGTTATCCCGCTAAGGGTATCGAAAATCAGGTAATGATGCAATCTTTGGATAAAATCCCTGTTAAGAGTATAAAAATTAAAGATGTTAGACATTTTTTGCTGTTTAGTGCATTTAAAATCACTGCTACCTTAATCCTTGTTTAGGGTGCTTTTCAGAAAGTGATTTACACGGAAGATGTACATGTCTCTATGAGACATATCCCCCCGGATGTGCCACATTTCATGAGCACTGCTCGAAAAATGAGGAAGTAGTTTCTATCTGCAAGATTTTCCTGATTTATTGCAATAACATACCGTTACCATGGCAACAGTTTTGGACACATTCAAAACATATGTCTTGCTCATCTTCATCTCAAGACTAATGTATTTATCAAATTCTATGAGCATAGCTTGAAAAATGAGGAAGTAGTTCGATCCGCCAGATTTACACGATTTTCCTGATGTGAAATACCTTGACTTTTAATCAGCTCTTCTCCTCCTTCATCCTCTTCTCCTTCTTCCTTTTCTCCTTCTTCTTCTTCTTCTTCTTCATCTCCTTCCTCTTCTCCTTCCTCTCCTTCTTTCTCTTCTTCTTCACCTTTTCATCTTTCTCTCCATCTACTTCTTCCTCCCGGTCCCTTCGTCTTCTCCCTCTCGGTCTCTCTCTCTCTCTCTCTCGCTCTCTCTCTCCTCTTCCTCTACTTTTCTTCCCCGTCCACTGCTCCATCTTCCTCCTCCTCCTTTACCTGATCTCCTTGTTCTATAGCAGTTCTCCTTTCCTTCTCTTTCCCCTATTTTCTCCAATTTTCATATTCATCTATCTTATTTATCACTCTCCACCCCTATCTAGCTTACCCATTATACCTCATCTAACCTTACTTTCTCATCTCTTTCACCTTTTCTTACCTCCTTCTTACTTCCAGTTTCTACCATCATGTTCAGAAAAACATAATCCTGTTATTATTATTATTTTCATCCTGTTGCTAAACTTTGCATGATTAAGTTGCAACTTCCCATGATTATGATGTAATTTGTAACTGTACTGCATCATTATTTGTATTTGTTTATATGTTGTGTGACCTGCCATGATTTTGGTATGGGAACATGAACCTGGTCATGAATGTTCACATGTATTCTTTCGATGAAATAAAGACATGATTTAACAACAACAATAATATGCTGTTACCATGACAACACAGTTTCCAACATATTCAAAGACGCTCATCTTCATCTCAAGACCAAATTTATGAGCATTGCTTGGAAAATGAAGAAGTAGTTTGATCCATAAGATTTTCCCCTGATTTACTTCAATATGCCATTACCATAGCAATGCAGTTTCAGACACATTCAAAAAAAATGTCTTGCACAAAATTTCATGAGCATTGTTTGAAAAATAAGGAAGTATTTTGATCAGCAATAGTTTTCCTGATTTATTGCAATATGCTGTTACCATGGCAGCGCAGTTTTCAACACATTCCAAAAATACGTCTTGCTCATCTTCATCTCAAGACCAAATTTTATGAGCATTACTTGAAAAATGAGGAAGCAGTTTGATCCATAAGATTTTCCCGATTTAATGCAACATGCCATTACCATGGCAATGCAGTTTCCCGCACATTAAAAAAATATGTCTTGCACAAAATTTCATGAGCATTGCTCGAAAAATGAGGAAGTAGTTCGATGCGTAAGATTTTCCCAATTCATTGCAAAAATATGCTACCATAACAACGCAGTTTCTGACACATTTTAAAAAACATGATACATCTTCATCCAAAGGCCAATGTGTATGCTGAATTTCATGAGCATTGCTCAAAAAATGAAGAAGTAGTTCAATCTGCAAGATTTGCAATGGACTCACAGCCCGACTGTACGCTGATTCCTATATACCTCTTTCAAACTTCATTTGGACTTGGCACAGCTCGAATAGCCCCCCCCCCCCCCTACCCTTCAAACCCGAGCCGCAATCATTTTCTTCAGAGTCATCTCACCCAAGCTCTGAAAATAAGCAATAAATTTGCAAATCATGATCAAGGAGCAGCAGCATTATTAACATTTCTTACCTCATTTTCAACAAGCTTTCTGTCGCAGTGATTACTAAAATTGACAGGCACTAGTGTAAAATAAAACTGCAATGCACAGTGGGAAACTGCAAGAAGGTAGTGACTTTTTCTTGCATGTTACAGATCAGCTGTAATGATCAAATGATGATAACAGCTTGCTCAGTATAATTGAGACTTCAATCAGTACAGTTTTTTTAAACATGAATTGTTTGTACAGCACGGTAGCAGTATGTTGCTTACATATTGGGAGTGCTATGAGGTTGAACTTTTATTACCAAAGACTGGTGTAAAGCAACTACATGTACTAACAGTTGTGTTGAAATTTCAAATTCAACAGCTCCTTTGGGCTCCTGTAAAGTTGTCCACAGGAACTTTCTTTTGGGAATTTTTTTTTAAAACCTTGTCATGGTATGCACTCCATCACTACCCTAATCCTCCATTAGCATGATTAGCGAGGACTTACCAAGACTGCAACTGGGAGAGTGTGCATATTTATCTGCTTCCAGGAAAACACTGACTTCATTCTTTCCACATTAAGGCATGCTTTCATGGAGCAGTCAAATAGTATCTTCTGTGACTGTGAATAAGATGAAACATAGAGCATTTATACAAAGGGAATGCTAGGAGAAAGGAAACAAAAGCTACACGTATTCTTCTATACATTACATGGTATTACATGTCTTGATAAAATTAATTTCATATACTTGGTATCTTGAGAAAAATAAAACCTCCCAGCACATAATCTAAATCTGAGTCTGTTTAAAAAATTTTTGAAACTTCAGCTACATGTATCTGTTTGATTACTCAGAGAGATAGGCAATCTATCAAAATATCGCCTCTTCTTTGCTGAATATTAGTGAATAAGGATGCCATTTGGAATCTTGGAGATAGTAAAGTCAGCATGACATAGTGACGAGATATCCACCAACATGTAACAGTGCAGTTGGAAAATCAATAGTCAATACAATCCAATATCTCACATTCTGATCAATTTTAAACTATTAAAAACTGAAGTATAAATTCTGGACACAACAAGAAAATTCATCTACACAAATATCAAGAGGACTTTGCAAGTTAATTTGTATTTGAAAATGGGATTGCCATGCGCATACACTGATATCAATAATAACAGAAATAAAGGCTGGAACAAAATTTGAGTTTACAAGTCATTCCACTGAAACAGTGTAATCACATTTAAGGTATTGATAAAAACCCATTACAGAATCAGATCAATTGCTCATGTTGAACATCTTACTAAATGAAACTCTATAGCTGCACAGTTTAATACAAACAAGCACTGACCAGCAGGGCTGTTAACTAGTACCACAGTGAACATAAAGGCATTAAGTTGACACTAAACAACATCGGTGTTTACCAGCTATTCTCCTGAAGGTCCATCTTCACTACCCTGACTTTTCAATATAGCTTGCTTATTCTGATTTAAAGGCATTGGCTAACTTTGTGAGTAGCTGATTTAAAAAATTCTCAAACTAAGATGAAACATGTGTATGAGTACTTGTATTTGTACTCAAAAACCCTGAAAACAACCATAATTTGGAATGAAAAAGTGTAAGTTAGACGCAAACGGTGATTTTATCATCCTTTGTCTCACGAGACATTAAAGAGGACCACTTTGCTTGAATTTGAAAATGCTGTTATGTGCCTCCCGCTGCGTGATACGCCAATACACACAGTACGGTATTAAGGTGATTCATACGCACATGCGCACTCCTTATGTCTATTCTGTGCAACCGACCCTCGTATATTTCTCAAACATTGGTTCACATTTTTGATATTTAAAAATACTTCCTGTGGATATTATACTTTGAAACTTTCAGACTGGTATTTTTACTCTATAACCTTTATGTTTATCCCATTTTCAAGTAACAAAACAAGATTTTTTTTTAAATCATAACAATGTTACCCAATGTCTTTAACTCTGATCCAGAGAAACTAGCCAGAGAGAATAATTAGCTACGGCTAAATTTACAATTACATTTTTTCCATTATACAATGTTTCTTAACTATCTGTGTATTTCGTTTTCACCAGTGCGCACCCATGGACGTGTTTTGCACAACTACATATTTCCCTATTGGAACACCTATGCCCCGTAACAAGCATGGATTGTTTGTGTAATGTATGCTTATACATTTACCTGTAGTTATAAAGATATTCAATTTTAAAATCAGTGAGGAGGGAGACTTATTGCCACCATCTTTACAATAAACAATTGAGAAAAAAATCAATACCCCATCCTGGGCCAGCATATTATACCCAGAAAGTTCGGTTTACTGTTGTTAGCAATGAGTCATAGCACCTTTTGTGAAAGGTCCTGCCACTGGGACAAGGTCCAAATTCACTCCCTTTTTCCTTTTCCCTTTTGTATGGGCTTTTCTTGACGGATTATCGTGGTTTTGGTATCACTACTGACACTAGAAAGCCTATTCCATTACCTGTGCATATAAACATGGAAAACACCTGCCACTGATACAGGACCCCCCCCCCCCCCAAAAAAAAAATATATATAAATAAATAAATAAATAAATAAATAAATAAATAAATAAATAAAAAACAAAAACAAAAACAAAAACAAAAACAAAATGCTGAAGTTTTTTTTGAAAAGACTAGAATAATGTGTGTAGGAAAATGAGCATTATACAGACAAAGCACACTAGTATATAAATGAATTATATATGATAAAAAAAGCCTTTGAAAAACTCTACAAGTTTGCTACAACATTTTCCTACAAAATATTCAGGTGAAAAGTTATAACCCTCTAAATAACAGAGAATCTGTGAACCCAGATTAGTGTCTGCTGCTAAAGTAATGCAACGCACAGGGGGTTTACAGGACAACGCACGAAGAGTTAATGTGCTTTTTTAATACTAACTTGGCAGGCCTTTAAAGAAAGAGTTGACTTGAGATAGAAGACCCTTCTTTATTCATTTCATTTCATAAAAATCACAAGAGTTCCATTGTAAAGCATCCTATAAAAGCTTGTGACTTCAGATTAAGGGGGATCCATAAAATATAAATGACATAGTACATGAGCCTGAACCCACGAGAGAGCCTGTTATTTGCAAATTTGTTCAAACTAGTTCTGATCTGCTAGTTTTATTCAATAGATCAAAGCTGGAACAGAATGAGGAAGCTATTTCAAAAGTAAAACTTAAAAGGTGTTTAAGATGGGCCTATAACTTTCCTCCAGTTTGAATGTCCTGTATTAAAAATAAAAAAAAATTCTGCTTGATAACAATATCAGGCTGGTCCGAATATACATAACCTTCCACAGCACTAACTTGTACTTACATTAGGAATCTGCACTGGGCCAGACCATATGACTTTTCCAGTGGTATGCACTTGGTTGTAAACTCTCTTCCATTTATTCTGTAAAATATACGAGTAAAAAAACAATGTTAACTGTAAGAGTTGTGCAGCATGCAAACTTATGGAATGATTTCCTACCATGATAGCAATCAGTTTCAGCATTACATGTACCAGGGTAGCTTTTTTTTTCTTGATATGGTGAACTTAATTCACTAACTGTTACCACAGAAGGACATCATGATGCTAACAGCAAGGCTCAATTAATTGCGTGAATACTCTTTATTTGAGGTATTCACCATCTTATCCATTTCTTTTTCTTTTACCCCAACACCAAAAATAATAATTATGACTTCTTGTGCAGTCTCATGTTCAAGCAAGATAAATCAAATAAAAATAGTTATCAGATAATCTGAATTGTTCAAAACTTTTAACAAAACCTACTATCTACTACTTATCAGAAGGTTACAAAATCTTCGGAGTTACAGTCATTCTACACATGAAAATCTCAAACTTGCCAATAAGTCACTTGACTGTGACCTAAAATTGGGGATTCTCTCATTTTCATACAATAAAATATCAATCAACTTCTGGCTTTTTCCATAGTCCCCTTTGAGTGGTAGACTGGTAGTAGGCCTACCAAAAGGATATAGTGCAGAAAGCCTTACAAATGTATTATAATACAATGCAAGTGCTTCCAATATGCTTAAATTTTCTACATATGAACAGTTTTTCAAATGCTTTCAGTTTTTATTTTAAAACTATTTATTGATGGTGGTTTTCTAATTTCTGTAATTGGTAAAAAGACATTCCTTAGTTTGGGTGCTGAACATAAAAACCAAGAATCTACTGTATCTAATCTCATTTTCAATCATTTCATAGTGGAAGAAATAGGATTCTCTAGCATTAATTTTGTTTTATGTGATGGTGTTTAATAGTAGAGTATCATGGGAAATGGGCAGGATGTGGGTTCATGTTTCTGAGTACATGTAGGCAGTTGACAAATTAGCATTTTATCATCATTCTTTAACACTCTGGAAGCCAGTGCAAATTTCTCAAAGAGTTCATGTGCAAAGATTTGTAGCAACTAATAGTCAGTCTTGCACAAGTGTTTTGGACTAGCTGCAGTCACCTTATCAGAGAGCCAGGGAGTCCTACAATAATCATTTACAAAAATCTAACTTTAATGGCACTGGCTAACTTTGTGAGCAGCCGATTTAAAAAAATTATCAAACTAAAATGAAACATGTATATGAGTACTCAAAAACCCTGACACCAACCATAATTTGGAATGAAAAACTGTTAGCAAGACGCAAACAGCGACTTTATTATTTTTGGTCTCAGAGACAATAAATAAGAGGACTGTTTTGCTCGAGTTCAAAAAGACAGTTATCTGCCTCTCTCCGCATGATACATCAATACATACAGTACGGTCCGATGAGCCATGAGCGTATGAGCACTCTTTACATATAGTCTGTGCAACTGACCTTTAAATATTTATCAAACATTGGTTCACATTTCTAATATTTAAAAATACTTCCTGTTGATATTATTCTTTGAAACTTTCAGGCTGGTATTTTTACATTATTTATAACCCTTACCGGGGTATGTTTATCCCATTTTCAAGTAGCAAAATCAGTTTGTTTGTTTTTTAATCACAACAATATTAACCAATGCCTTTAAGTGATGTAAACATGAACAAGTAACCTTGTCTAGTCATAAACCCATTAAACACTGAACTTCCTCTTTCTTATAGACTTTATACAGGGGCCAACCAGTTCCAGTAGCCAATGAATAAAGAAATCTTTGAAAATTAGGGTAATACACATTGTGCAGTATGTTGACTTACACTATTCATAAAGTGTGCTTCCAATATCAAAATAGTATAATGGGCGTTCCTTTTAAAAAAAAATAACCAAGAACCTACCTTATCTCATATTTTGGAAAACTTATATTTCAATCATTTCATTTGAAAAAAAAAAACAGAAGAGGTATCCCCTCTGCATCACAGTGACATGACATCTCCCTCTATCATTGTCTTCTTTAGTTCCAGACAATTTGCTTGAAAGGTTTTGGGTATCCCTGTAATGAATTTGTATAAAGATTGGAATACCATGTTGACCCCAACTGATTTCCCAGGTGGGCTACAAATATTTCTGAAATTACATTTTGGGCTATTGAGTTTCTCTTTCTTCTGCTTCATATACTTCCTTTCTTTTCTTTCTCTTCTCCTGCTCCTCCTACTGATCCTTCTGGACCCTCTTCCCCTTCTTCTTCTCTGCTTCCTCTTTCTTCTTATGTGGACCTGAGAAAAATCTCTCAGCTAGAGATGCAGTGTAATTGATGGAAGCATAAGATTCTTATGATTGTGCCAGTGAAAGTTTTAGCAACTTACTGTATTGAATTCGGGTTTGTCAGAAAGGCGTTTCTGTGAAGGGCCATCATTGTTGCCAGGACTAAGGCTCCTCTTCATCATGCTGTTATGCAAGTTCAACTTCTACTCTGTAAAGACACGCCACATCGAGATATGAATTATGATCAGAATTTCTTAAAATAGTGAAGACTGCAAAATATTCTCTTATTTGTGAAAAAAAAAATTCTGCCCATGACATCATACTTCATAAAAAGAAATGTTTGGTAACATTTATATTTGTGGGGGTGGGAAGGGACATGTTACTGAGGGAGTGGGGGTGTGGGATAATGGAGAAGTTTTGAACCCCAAACTAAGTATCTACATGTTTTTAAATACGGTATGCTGTTCATCACTTGAAGGCAGGTCTCATTTTATTTTACTGATGATCCCAATAGTTCTTTCCTCGACAACACTATATTTATAGGTATTACTTTAAGACCAATCAAGATAAAAAAAAGGAGGAGAAAAGAGCACAGAGGGTAAGGAATGGACAGATTAACCATTACCATTAGATTCTAAATGAGTTGTCAAGACTCTTTGATCTGTTTGTCAATTCATGTAATTTTTTACTACAGAGTGATTTATAGGTTAGGATGAAAATCTCGCACTGTTATAATGCGGGCTGGGGAGGGGGGCGGCATATGAATATTTCAAAATATGAGGTGGTGATTTATGAACGATACTATCCAGTATCTTAAAGTCAAGTATTGCTGGACTGACAGTCAGGATTTTTTAAACAAACATTATAGATTGTTAGGCAATGTTACATTGTTAGGCATTTCTGAGAAAGTTTAAAATCACTGGTCAGGTGGAATATGCTGAAATATGTATTTAGGTGCAATTTACATTTTGGGTAAAAATGGTAAAATCTAACATATCTAGAATGTTATAAACAAATGAAAGTCATCATCAAGCCCATCGAAACTTCATACATGTACGTGACATCACTGTGTAAGAAATTTAATACCCCGTAATACATGTATGATGCATCATGCAAGCCAAACAGATGCTCTATTAAAACCTATGTTCAAAATGGTTCAGTACTAATATAACACGTTTCAAAAATGGCCGCCATATTTTTCAGCATCGTCATTTCAAGGTAGTCTGCCTGGAAGTTGTGCAGGATGATCTCCTGAACACAGTGACACCAACAACCTCTTACAACATTCTATGCTTCAAAAACCTGTCTGGAGCCCTATCATAATGGACCAAATTTGACATTCCCCAACATAAAGGCATATCCATGGGCAAATATCCAGATCTGTAGCTCATTTAGGATAACTGCATACAGTTAGTGAATACAAAGGCCCCACAACTACCCATTTGGACATCATAAAATTTATAGTAGGTTGTAACAACACTGAAATGGATTTGGGAGAGGCAGAGCATTGTTCACTTACAATGCTCTGCCCCCCCCCCCAATCTTTTTCTTTTGTCCTCTCTCAGCTTTCCGTTGTTTATGTGTTCAGGAGTACAAGATTATGTACTGTTATCACTATGGCATTTTTGTTGTGCAGTGAAAAGACATACATTTTTTTTTTGTCTGATTGATTTGCGTTCCGGTATGCAATATTTAATTCATATGGACTGGCCTTGATAGAGATATGACATATATTGCCAAATTAAATCATATCGCCCGAGGCTGGAGCCAATGGTCATATGAATCTAATGAGGGCAATATATAAAAGTTATATCTCGGAAGGGCCAGCACCTGTTATTATTATTATTATTATTATTATTACTATTATCATTATTATCATTATTATTATTATTATTATTAATTATTATTATTATTATTATGATTATTATTATTATTATTATTATTATTATTATTTATTATTATTTTTATTATTATTATTTATTAATTATTATTATTATTATTATTATTATTATTATTATTATCTACAAGACATCTTGAGCAAATTCATGACAAAAATGAAATAGCAGCAGCTTTCCATACATTATTCTAATGTGAAGTATGGATGATTATTAATACAAAACAGGAACTGCTGTGAATAATGTGATCTGCATCCTTGTCACGGTGCCAGGCAACATTTTGCACTTGAGACAATATTTGACTGCATACATTATTACTGAGTGCAAAATGGCTGAAGGATCACAATGTTTCATGTTCTCTTCAATGTTATGCATGCTTTTTAACGTTATTATATTCATCCTTGAAAATGCCTTCAAAGAATTTCCACAGTAACTATACTTCTTCTTTCACAGACTCTGTTTTGTTATTTTCTGTCTATAATAATAGGCTGGTGATTACATTAGAAATCATCTAGAGCCCCTCAGCTGGACCCCAACCACAAAGGAATTTGAGCTTCGCACACATAAAATATCACTGCACTTAAAATTATTTTCTGTCCATGCATGCATGCTTTGTTACAGTTCTTCTGTTCAGCATTCAAATGTTGTGACAAATTTTCTCAAAGTAACTCCTTCTTGTCCTTATCACACTTTATTTTATCTATGGTTTTATACTTATTACTAATTCATCCTTTTTGCTGCTGCTGCTGCTTCTTGCTTTTTTAAATTACAAAAATTTGCTTATGAAAAAATGACTGTGGTGGTTTATATTTTTCCTTTATGTCCCAATGTACGATCAAACAAGATGACTTTTATTTGCACCAAATGTAACTTCAAGTTTAACTGATATTCATAGCAGTCATGTGTACCCCAGTCATTTTTTTAGCCTGTCATGTACCCCATTAACAACAACCTAATTTTTATCTTTCAAGCCACCTGTGTGAGCCTTCTTTATAAGGAGCCATGAACAAGGTACACCAGCATTTACTTTTTCTACTGATCATCCTTTTAATTGCAACAAAATGCCTCTTGGATCCAAGAAGTCGCGAGTCATGCGTGCCTGCCACAGAGATCATCAAAAGCTACACTGTACCAGTCAAAAAGTGTCAGCCTGCTCATTTTGAACAAAAAAAACTTGGTCCAACAATGACATTTCAGATGATAAATCTGACTAAAGTGTAACAAATTTAACAGGATGTCAACAAGAAACCGGTGGCAGTTCTAGACTAGTATGTGGAAGTCATATATGGGGCAGACTCTGTTGGTCAAGTGTTCATGCAATGCACTTGTGATGCTTGCCTTCCAACAAAAATACAGTGCTTTTACATCACATCATATTGACAACATTCTGGATGAAGGTAGTAGACTCTACCTATCAGTACGACAAAAGTGACATTGAATGGATATCTTGCCACAGATCACTTTCCAGAAAAATTCTCCACTGGACTATTCAACTAGAACGTTTACCAAGGTGATTCATATCACGGAAGGCCAAAGTCTGCTACTGAAGCCTTTGAGCCTTTTTATTTATCTATTTATTGTGGTATAAAAAAACATTGTATATGGCAGCCTTGCGGCTGAATTGGGTACAATTTACAATAATAAAGACACAATATTACAATGGTATTAAAAGACATTTCAAAAACAGTACATTTACAACAAAACTCTAGATAATTATTCAAGGAATATTGACAGTAGGATAAAGAAAGTGGGTAATGGATGTGAAAAAATGGTATATGAGTTTAATAAGCAAATTCAAAGGAAGAATATTTTGTTGAATAAATTATGATCAATGATAAAAAAAATTTGGTCGGCACACTTGAAAGTATTGGCCGATGTAATAATCCAACAAGCATTGACTTTTTCTAATTCAAACATCCTAGTGCTCGGAGAGTATATGATGGCCTTATTCAAAGACAACACAGGCAAATATGGAGTCTTTGATAGTCATTCTAAACACAAAAAAAAGTAACTCCCCCCTAATACAAAATAGCATAACTTTTTAAAGAAAAAGTTTTGAGCAAAATGATATGGCAGAAGTCTTCCTACACTTAGTGACTAACTTCTGTGTAAAAATGAAATTGATCCATCCAGTTATGCATGAGTGAGCAGACATTGAAGGTAAAAATGTCACTTTTCAAAATCACAAGAGCCATTTGGGGGATATGTGAAATAAAACTTAACAAATTTAGTTTCTTCCTTTGTTTGACCCCGTCACACCTATCCCTGACACTTCTCATGCTTATCACAGTTGGGCGAACACAATTTTTTGGAAAAAGGTGACTTTCAGCCCTCCTAAATCTACAAAATCCATTCAGTTTATGGAAAAAAAATGGCATCGACCAACATGGGTCAGCACATATGTGAAAATACTGGGTTGTCAACTTGTCATTTTCAAGCATTAAACAGTAGATTTTTAGCATTTCTTGCTTCATCCTAAAAAATGTGCTCACTCAACCATGACACAACCATGATAGACATAAACAACACTTTAAAACACCAGAAAAAGTTTGATTCACAGACCCCCCAAAATGACTCTTTTGACTTTTGAAAAGTGACATCTTTGCATTAAGTGTCTACTCATTCATGCATGACTTGACGGATCAATGTCATTTTCACACAGAAGTTAGTCAATAACTGTAGAAACGTTCCTGCAAAATCATTCTGCTCAATTTTTTTTTTTTTTTGTTAAAAAGTCTTAATCTTTCACCTTCAACGTTAAATTTGCCCTATTGGAATTCACTGTCATATGCTCTCGTCAACAATATCTTCTACCATACCAGGAACTGCCTCAGAAACTTCTATCAACATGAAAGGGTTTGAAAACTTTGCAGCATACATGGAATCGCAGAAGTTTTCTATGGCAAAAAGGAAAAAAGGTAATACAGGAGAGCGTTCCTTTCCTTATATTGGAAGAACTACAAAGTAAGTAGGCGACAAGAACAAACCTTTCAAGAAAAAGAAAGGGAAAGTGAAAGTAAAGCAAAACAATCTGCAAGAGCACATGAAACCATAAAACAAAAAGAAAGGTCTATCAAGCAAAATGAAGAGAAAAGATGAACAATTCAGACTACAAGAGCAACAAAGAGGAAAAGAACTTAAACTGAACATGAGAAAGAATGAGGAGATACGGGAGAAAGAAGATGTGCTAACCAAAACGGAAAGACAAACAGTTGAGACAAAAAAGAACGACAAACAGAAAAAGAACTCTAGAGGACCATAAGAACGAGGAGGTACAGCAACAAGAAAGATGTGTTAACCAGAACAGAAGGCAAGATGAACTGTTCAGACAAAAAGAACGACAGATTAAGAACATAGGCAAACCCTCAATCTCTTGAACGATTACTTGAAGTCGACGACTGTTAAGCAATATCAGCTGAAGTAAAGGGACTTCGAAATTCCTTTTTTGAAAGAATACATGGATGATATAACTATCATTACTGCTTCAGTGGAAAGCGCTACAATAGTACTCGCCAAAGTGAATGACTTCATGAGATGGAGCAAGATGAGAATTAACCCATTCATGACAGAGTTCCACATTTTGTGGTTTGGCCTAATATCTTTTGATGCAAAGCCCTAAAAATCATACCAAATACATGAGCAGAAAGAGCAAAAAATTCTACACAAACTGTGCCCATTTTGGTTGCGGCGATATTCGTTGTTTGACGCTGAAATTTTTTTAAAGGAAAATAAGCATTAAAATCCTTAAATTGGCAATGTGTTAGAAGGTTTAAAATCACCGTTTTCCCCTGCAAATTGGCAACTTTTTGACTTCTCATCATAATTTCTGTTAATTTATATTCATTTCAGACACATGATGTTTTATAAGAAAAATGTAGCAGTAAAACAAAAATGTTGGTGTTGCCAATTTGAAGAATAAAAGCTGATCAAATTAGGCTTTAAATAATTCCTTTCACAAATGGGTTAAGCCAGTGAAGTTGCGATCTTTAGTTGTGGAGAGAGGCAAAGTGAAAGACATCAAACCATTCTCAGTTGACGGTCAGACGGTAAGTGGAGTACAGACTAAACCAGTCAAATTTCTTTGCCTTTTGATTGATGGAAGCCTGAATGATAAGGGTGCTCCTCAAGACATGATGAACTTGCTAAACAGTTGGCGACAGGTCGTCGACAAGAGTGTTCTGACCGGTGTCATGAAGTGCTGGATATTTCAATATCTTATTGTGCCGAGAATTCAGTGGAAACTCATGATATATGATGTACCAGTCTCACAAGTGGAAAAGGTGGAGGTCATCGTCTCAAAGAAGTTACGTTGTTGGCTAGGCGTCAGCAGAAGTTTGACAAGTGCTGCACTTTACTTTACTTTGGTCTCCATCTACTAAGAGGGTGCTTCTTATGGAGCTGACTGTACCAGACGAAGCTGGAATGCAGAGAGCACATGAGAGGAAAGCAAGAAATACGCAGAGCTCCGAGTGAGGTTGGGTGCCGAGGTTATTCCAGCCACTCTCCTCTAAGTGTAATCACTTGTCTTGGTGTAGTGGCAAGAAAGAGGAAGAAGATTGACATGCTTGCTTGCTCATGCACACTGAAGTCTTCTTTTCACCTGTGGATACTCAAGTATTCCAGAGGATGGACCTACTTCTACTTAACTTAGCCAGACTTGACGTGTCGCTGAACGTGCAGTACCTACTGCACATCACCATCACAGATAGCAGTCATGAATCATGATCGCGACGCACATCAACAAACAGGTTAGTTTGAAATCCGTCTGGCCAGGGGCAGTTGCATATTTGTGTGACTGCCTTCAGAAACATATTTTTATGAACATGCTCGTCCCATCTGGTCACTGAGGAAGAGTGCAACTTACTAACCTGTTTATTCATTGATGCTCTCTGCCTGCCGGATTGGAGAGATCTATATGCCAATTTTTCTGTTTAGTTCCAATTGATATTTCAATCAGCACTGTCCCAAGGTGATCTACAGGGAATATACTCTTGGATTATTACAGCGGCACTACCAAACTGATCAGCACCGTATACTGTGTAAGTTTGCAGGTGCCCGTGGTGGGAATGATCGAAGAGATATATTTTTGCCCAGCTGTTGGCCTGTAATGTTCCAGTTTGAAATAAAATTTCATTACGGACTTTGGAGTCAAAGCAGGGGATACTATTTCCTGACTTTTCTTTTATTGTTGCATTTAGATGTTATCTCGGCTTTCCATTAATGATTATTCCGAAAGCTACCGCACTTCGCGTGGGAGGGGGCACATCCCCCCTCCTGGCCCTCCAGCCTGCACACGCTTCGCGTGCCCGTCAGCGCTTTACGCCGATCTTGCTTGTAGCAGACAACCCTGGAAGTGTCCATGGTGAGAACATTGATTTAAAGGATTTTTTTGGTCTTTTATAATTGCTTCTTTTTCCTGAAATAAATTTGGGGTGAGGTGGCCAAGTCGTACCAGTGCTTATGCTATTACTGCTTCAATACTGCCCCTATCCACACATTCACTGAAACTCTTCAATACCCACTGCAAGCTCAGTCAATGTCGAAGCTGTTCCTTCAGTAAATGTGTCTCAGAGTCATGGAACAAGCTGCCAGAATCCCTTGTCACTGCTTCCAGCATAGACATTTTTAAGACTAGTCTAGATAAGCTTTCGCTTGGCACACAATTTTATGTTACCTGACGTCCATGCATATTGCATACCGTAATAGTCGCATATCTACATATGTACATTTTCTTGAAGACAACCGGCAGATATACAGGACTACCCAGATTAGATGATGATGATGATGTGTATCTCGCACTCACCCACCCTCTTCAATACGCCATGTTACCGGTGTATGAGTTACAGTTCCAGTTCCCATTGCAAGGCAGAGGACAGCAGAACGTTTTATGGAGTGGGGGAAGGGGTGACACCCAAACAGGCAGAGTCCACGGACTGAAGGGGCCCCTGGGGTTAAGAAGGCGGAGCTCCCTGAAACCTTTGGAACTTTATGGTTTTGCAAGCCTATGAAAGTAGTCATTTACAATTTGTATATTTTTAGCATAGGTTGTTTTTTTTTTAGCTGAAATTGTAGGGAGCACAGCCCGCAAATTCCGTGGCCCCTGCGAGGCAACCATTATTTGCAGAAGGCTGTCTATGGGTGTATTTCAGTATTGAGGGTAACAGAGGGCTAATAAGCGACCCAAGTTCCGAACTAGCTTACCCATTACCCAGGCTGCCAACACTGGATAATAGTTGAGAGTGAGGTTATCCGAGAAGCGAAGCCCGACCGAGCGAAGCAAGGGAGAGGAGGAGGGTGTGGGAGGGGGGTGTTCCCCCGTCCCACTGTGTGGAGCTTTTTTATTTTTCAAGGTGAAATTACGTGATCTGGTGCATACTTTATAGAGTATTTTAACATAATACCTAAAGGCATTATGAAGAGAGAAAATTATACATATTTACATGTAAAAAAAATGATAAACATGGAATACCCACTTGTTGAAATGCCAACCATGTCTTTATGTGGTCCCTTCTCTGTTTGACCCAGGTTTTGGATGTAGGTACTCTTAGGTGCAGATGATGGGAAGATGCAACAAGCAAGCATCCAAACAGAGAATTTCTTGTATCAAGCCTCCTCTGTTGCCATCTTCATTGTCATTATGGCTGAAAGTGTTCCATATAAACATAAAGAATTCATGTGTTTTGCTTATACGGTACGGGCCGGTCATGTCAGGGTATCGAGGGCTTTCGACAAAAGGCGGGAAAACTTTCACAAGTTTTTCAGTGCTTCCTAAATTCTTGAATTGGTCGCCATTTTAATGAAATCTATAATTTTTTATTATTTTTTAGTTATTTCAGATTCATGCGTGAGAAATTTCATGATTAGCGTGAGAGCGTGAAAAGTGGATGAAATGTGTGGGTCTCGCGCTCAATGCGTGAGTGTTGGCAGCCCTGCATTACCCTCAATAAACACGACGGCAACTTGATTACTGAACTAGCGTACCGGACTTGAGTTCCACAGAAAAGGGGGGATTTGATTACCCGTTGAACAAGATCAGCGACTCAAGTCGTGGCAATAAACACAACGCGACTTTGGTCACATTTCATTCAGGAACTTCAGACTCCTATTTCCCGATCAGATAAAAATTAATAGCCCGCCAAATTTGAACTTTACTGCCAGATTATCTTGCAGCTGGGCATGAGCTCGAGGATTTCGGGAACTCAGATCACAACGGTAAACATGACATCCAGAGACCACCCACTGTGAGTGCGATTTGTGTTCACGACTCAAGAACCCATTTCTAATTTCTAGAAAATGAGTCCCCCCCCCCCCCCCCGTTGTGTGTTTGTCTATAATAGTTTGAGTATATGTGCAGTCAATGTATACTCGCACTATTGTTTGCCCTCCCCCCCCCCCATCCAAAGTTTGTATTGAAATTTTATGAAAAAATAAAACACACAAGAGGTAAATGTCAGAAAGTCCACCATTTTGCATCTTTGCCCTCTTAGATAAGCACAGATTTTTCCCCCTGAGACCCCTTGTCCAGGATGGGAATCAATATTCATTTATGTGCCCCCCCCCCCACATCAAACTCTGGCTATAACCCTTGAGGTACCTCACCCCACTCACATTAGTGCTCGGTTATACTAACCTCACACAACAAGACGTGCTGTAACATGCAAATTGCTGACAATAGGAAACAGAGGAGCTGTGTCACCAGTGATCAGAAAAATATTTTTCAAAATTCACTTGATAAAGATAATTTACATCCAGTTGGAAGAATGGAATGGAAATAGGATATTTTATTATCCTCGGTGTAAAAAGCTAATATCTTAGATGAATTTGTTGATTATTTTAGCGATTTCAATCTTCGACTATAAAGGGCAGCATGTCACATAAATTTACACACCTCAGCACACCAATGTAGCCCTGTGTAACCTCGCCCCTACGTCCATGGCTACAATGGTTTAAGCATCGCTTGGTACCCCCACCACTAGTGTCTATGGGAGGCTTCCTTCTGTCTTGGAGGAAAACCTCAAAAGTAAAAAATATATATATATATAAAAAACTCCTCCAAACAGATTTTTCTGTCTGAATACAACCACCTCACCTAGAGTTGTGTCAGTGACAGTGGGTCTTACCCTTGTGTTAGTAAAGCTAAACCTAGGCTATAGGCCATCCAGTAAAGTACAGTCCATACTACACCCAAAATTCTGTCTCCAGTTTCGTCGTTAGTCTCTTATTTTGGAAGGGTCGGCTCTCCTCACCTAGAGCCGACCCTACCAAAATAAGAGGCTAACAACGAAACTAGAGACAAAATTGTCTAAGTCCATGCCAGAGAGAAAGCGTTACCTGGCATGCCTGGAGGGGCAAATAAGGATGTCTTTATGCCTCAACATTGAAGTAAACATCAAAGTAAGTAAGTAGACTACAGTATAGTATGTTCCAAAGAGCAAACTCATACGTGCCAAGCCCCCCATTACGCGCTCAGACTAGGCCAAGGTCCTATTTAGCGGGGGCATACGAATATAGTGTGGACGGTCGGTGGTAGAAGAGATGTACGCCTCTCCAAACTGCCCCCAATTATGAACGGGACTAAGTCTGAACGTAGGGAAGGCAAACCCAGAGAGAGGGGATCAAACGTGTGCGCATGTCATTTATAAGTTGCAGAGACAAGCAGAGACAGCCAAAACTCATAGTATGGGACAGGTCCATAATTGGGTTCAAAATGTTTTTGTCTGGTAATTGTGTTCCGACATACTGTCCTGAGGGTCCTCTCGGTTCTGATTCCCTTATTCCCTTATTCCCCTATTTGATGTCCATAATAATTAATGTCTTGTACATGCACTGAAGAACATGGAATATGAAGTTTAGAAGGCATAGATCTACTTGTGATATAGGCCACCTCCCTAACCCTAACCCTAATCCTAAACCCTACCCTAACTCTAGCTATACGCAGACACGGGCACGGGCACGGGCACAAGCGGGCATAAGCAAATCTTGCAAATTCATGACAAAATTCATGACAAAATTCATGACTACATCGCGTATGTGATGAAGCTGAATTCTCTATTAAGCTACAAAATAAAAGTGACATCGTAAAATTGAATATTTGATTGATGACTTTTTACTTCTTATATTTATTTTGACAACTTAAAACATACCAAAAAACGATTTATAGCTTCATGTGCATTCGGAAATTCTGTTCTCTCCGCTGAGGGTCAACTGGAAGTTTGACTTTGACCTCTCGACATCACTCTCGTACATAAAGTCTATGTATGCAAAGCCCGATTACCTTCCGGGATACCGAACGGGTTCGCAAAGATTTTGTATGTGTTCTTGTCCGACACCTCTGGCTACCCTAACTCTAACCCTAATCCTAAACTTTCTAAAGTACACTAAGTTTAATCCTAACCTAACCTTAAAGTATTGAAGTGTATCCTATTACCGAATACTTTTCATTAATTCAGTCATATCAAATGAAATATGCACCGAATATTTATCAAACTCACACAATGAATAGTCAAAATAAATAGTATAGAATAAAGTCAGAATAAAGATGTAAAAGTTTTTCAAAGACAAGTTGTCTTTGATCCGATATCACCTTCCGATCGCACCCCTCTCCGCATACCCGGTGTTTTGGTGACCTGAAAAAGGAAGTTAATAATACCGAAAGTGTATTTGCTACGGGAAAAAGTTGGACAATGTATCAAATCGACAATCAGCTAGTTTGACCATTTTTTGCTTTTTGAGAAAACAATTACATTACAAAAGTGTTTTTGCCTCGTTTTTGTCATCTTCCTTTTGAAATTTCTTGTGGGAGAATGCTGCATAGTTCTAAGCGTAGGAAATATTTTTGGATGCGTAAATGCGCACGTTCGGTAATACAATGCTGTTTGGTAATACAATCACTGACTATACATGTACCCTAAACCCTAACCCTAACCCTAACCCTAAACAAACTTTAAAAAATTTTGGAGTGGGGCCTATTTCACGATATTGCCGTTTAGAACACCATTTTAACACAGAATTTGCATATTAGAAAACGTCTCGCCAATTACCATGATTACAGCTGTTGAACAACATCATATCACGCGTGTACACACGCTCACAGATATAGATCTGGGGCCCGTTGCATAAAACTTTTGCCAGAGTTTTTTACGGCAAAATTTGAGGAAACTATGGCAAAAAAAAAATTGTCAGAGTTTTTCATTACATAAAAATTTGCCAGTTTTTTTTTCTGGCACAAAAAAGTCTGGCAAAAGTTTTATGCATCGGGCCCCTGATGTGACTGGG
>JAPZVO010000404.1:0-41565 GCA_029962745.1 Echinometra lucunter
TCATCATAGATGAAATAGACCACTGCAGTATACATGACTGTACACTGTAAAAATGGTTTATAAAAAAAAAGCCAGTTCGTCAAACTAATTGGTACAATTGACCGAAAGTGCGGTTAACGCGAATTGATGCTTTCTACTCAAAGGAAAGTGTGAACTGGCCTGGATATCCATGCAATATCCAACAATACATGCTCGTATGCATGGCCCAACAATTAAAAACCAACCAAACAAACAAACACCCTAACTGAAAAGGGGTAATGAATATGAGCAACAGCTCATTAAAATGTTCCAGTTTTCCACTCCTTTCCTTTCAGGGAAAACTATACGAGAATTGAATTAAGCTTCAATCAAATGAAGGCCACGTACTCTTCGTGAACTTCTCGGTGCTTGCATTTATGTTTTGCACATCGAGCAATTCTGCAGTTACAAAGTATCGGGGAATCATACCAGAGAAATAAAGGGACCTTTCCAAAGTCAAATTAGAATCCTCAATACGGGATTTGCAGCCATGTCAAAGACGGTGAAAATCCTAACCAGTTAAATGAATAATCACATGTACATGCGTGGTTCGTATGTGACAAAGATTCACTATTCATGATAAAGAACGTACATCGTCAAATAGTAAACCAAAATAGCCAACATAGAGAGTCGATATATAACATTCAAACGCACGGATCTCCATGCTACCAAAACACAGCTAGTTACATTCTTGCTTCTTTGTCATGAAAAACCTTGTTTTCGCACATGGTGTAATGACTGAGGAAGATTCTTTTACATGGAACACCAATGCAACCCTTGGATTTGCTCAAATAAGTCTAAAACTTTTAAAGGGAGACTTTGTGATCTGCAATTATATTCTCCTTTGGAGAAATAGGCATAATTACGAGCTATGGCTTAATAGCCTTAATTGAATCTACTGTCATGAATATTAAATTATTCCAGACATATTCCAGACATATTATGACGCACAGCAGAGGCAGACCATTGTACTGTTCATGGAGCCACCCCAAATTAAAAAGAAAAAACTGAGAAGAAAAAGTAAACTCATATTTATTAAACCTTTCAGATTTATAAAGTTCTGATTACTGCAAGAGATGTATTACTTAACATTATGAAGCTTTGAGATGTAAGCTTTTCAGTGCCTTTTCAGTCACTTGCGGCAAAAAGACAAAATCAAATCCTACACGAGGTTTTGCGGATGACCCTATATACCTCTACCCTTTCAGAGTCGCGCAAAACTGCCCAACAAAAAGCTAACCTCTTAGACCTAATGCTCGGCCAGATAGCCAATTTCTGCCCTGTGATTGCCAGAAACTCTATAGTGCGTAATTCCACCTCACTAAATGACATCTGGTCAACAATAAGGCTTCACTATGGCTTCCAATCTACAGGTGCCCATTTCCTTGACTTTTGTGACATTAAGTTTCAGTCAGATGAAAGGCCTGAAGATTTGTATCAGAGAATTCTTGCCTTTGTAGAGGATAATCTTTTGACATCTGGTGGGGGAATCACCCACCATGGTGATCCCATTCTTGAGGATGAAGATCTCACACCCACTATTGAGAATTTTATTGTGTTGCAGTGGCTTTACTTATTGCACCCTGACCTTCCCAAGGTAGTTAAACAGCGGTATGGCACAGAGCTCCGGTCACGTACTCTTGCCTCTCTCAAGCCTGAGATTTCCCAAGCACTCACAAGTCTGCTAGAGTCAGTCGAATGTTCTAGAGCCATGCGTACGGCTGCCTTTCCACCTCGTGGTCGTAGCCAGGCCACGCCCCGCCGTACCCAGTCCCAAACTCCGACTAAGTTTCGCTCTAAGCCTACCAAGTCATGCCCTCTCTGTCTTCAGTCTGGCCGTCCCAGTAGTCATTTTTTGAGTGTGTGTCCCTACCTCCCAGAATCTGATAGACAATACATGGCCAAGGCCCGGCAGGTTGCCAAGATTTTTGACAGTGAGGAAAGCCCTCCAGATGACCTTGACCTGGAAGAATCTCATGTCCAGTCTGATTCTTGCTCTGATCATAGCCTTGGGGATTCTTCCTCAACATTGCGTGTCCAGGTGGGTCAGTCTCCGTATTTTGATGCAATCTACAACCATCATGCTGTCCGCATCACGGTCGATAGTGGTGCCACTGGGAATATGATGCGTGCCTCTACGGCTTATGCTCTCGGTTGTACTGTGACCCCAACCTCCCAATCAGCTCACCAGGCTGACGGCTCATCCCCTTTAGTGGTCATTGGTGAAACCCACCTTTCTTTTTGTCGTGACAGCCATGTATTTCATTTTGAGGGATTGGTCATCGAGAATCTTGACGTTGATGTTCTGGCTGGCACGCCTTTTATGGAGCGGAATGATGTGGCTATCCGGCCAGCTAAGCGGCAGATTACTTTGGCCGATGGCACTGTATATGCATATGGTTCCCAGGGTAAGCCTAAAGCTGGTCATGCTGTGCGTCGTGCTCATGTTCTCCGTGCCCCACCTCAAACTACCACCCTCTGGCCAGGGGAGTTCCTTGAGCTTTCGCTCCCTCTAGAATTTGCCGATGATGAGGCCCTGGTCTTGGAACCTCGTACCGCTTCCCCGCCCACACCCACTCTGACAGAATTTTGCCCTGTCCCCCGCGTAGTCTCAAGCATAGCGGGTAGGTTCCGCATTCCCAATCTTTCTGAGGCCCCCTGCATTATCCGCCGCAATGAGCATTTGTGTCAGGTTAGCCCCATGTTTGTGCAGGATGGTGTTCAGGTTAACCCCCCTTCCTCAGTGCGGGATACTGTTCCTTGTATGTCACCTCAGGGGAACGAACCTTCCCGGTCTTCTGAGTCTGTGGTTGTGGATCCTGGTGGGATCCTTTCCCCTCGGGTTAAGAGTGACTTTCAGTCTCTTCATGCTGAGTATGATGGTGTGTTTAGCCCCTCATTCAAGGGTTACAATGGCGCTTCTGGCCCATTCCAGGCCGTTGTGAACATGGGTCCAGTCCAACCACCACAACGCAGGGGCCGCCTTCCCTTATATTCCCATGACAAGCTAGTTGAGTTACAGGACAAGTTTGATGATCTTGAAAAGCTTGGCGTGTTTGCACGCCCCGAGGATGTTGGCGTGACTGCTGAGTATGTTAACCCATCGTTTCTTGTCAGGAAGCCTAATGGCGGGTCCAGATTGGTAACTGCCTTTGCTGATGTTGGCCGCTACTCTAAGCCACAACCCTCAGCTCTCCCGGATGTTGATTCCACTCTGCGAAAGATAGGACAGTGGAGGTATATATTGCATCTGACCTTGCTAGTGCCTTTTACCAAATATCTCTTTCGCGTGAGTCAATGAAGTACTGCGGTGTTGCTACACCTTTTCGAGGCATTAGAGTATACAACCGTTGCGCTATGGGTATGCCTGGTTCTGAGACTGCATTGGAGGAGTTGATGTGTCGGGTACTTGGTGATTTGTTGGTTGAGGGTGTTGTTGTTAAGCTTGCTGATGATATGTACTGTGGTGCAGACACCCCACAGGCGTTATTGCAGAATTGGTCTCGAGTATTACGGGCTCTAGCCTCCAATGGCCTCCACCTTTCTCCATCCAAGACTACCGTCTGTCCAAAGACTACCACAATTCTAGGTTGGGTCTGGTCTGAAGGAACCCTCAAGGCCAGCCCACACAGAGTGACAACATTGTCTTCTTGCTCACCCCCTTCCACTGTAAAAGGCATGCGATCTTTCATTGGTGCCTATAAGATGCTTTCCCGTGTGCTCCCTAATTGCGCATCCTACCTGAGCCCCCTTGACAGCTCTATTGCTGGGTTGAAATCACAGGACCCCATCACATGGACCGATGAGCTACATGATTCTTTCAAGCAAGCTCAGTCTGTCATCAGCTCATCACGAACTGTCACTCTGCCGCACTCGTCAGATCAATTGTGGATAGTTACCGATGGTTCTGTCAAGAAACATGGCCTTAGTGCTACCTTGTATATCACAAGGAATGAGAAACCCCTAGTCACAGGCTTTTTTAGTGCTAAGCTTCGGGGTCGTGAAGTCACCTGGCTCCCCTGTGAGGTAGAAGCTCTTTCTATTGCTGCTGCCACCAAACATTTCAGCCCGTACATTATCCAATCCCAACACTCTGTTTGCGTTCTCACAGATAGCAAGCCTTGTGTACAGGCATACGAAAAGCTTTGCCGAGGAGAGTTCTCTGCTAGCCCAAGAGTTTCCACCTTCTTGTCCACAGTGAGCCGATACCAGGTCTCTGTACGTCATCTAGCAGGCTCGGCTAATGTCCCTTCTGATTTTGCCAGCAGAAATGCTCCCCCATGCGATACTCCAAAGTGTCAGGTTTGCACCTTCATGTCCCAGATGGAAGACTCTGTTGTCCATCTCACTTCTGTAGAGGATGTTCTGTCAGGAAAGCACCGCCTTCCTTTCACGTCCCGCCATGCATGGAGTAAGATCCAATCCGAATGCTCAGCCCTACGTCGCACTCATGCTCATCTTGGGCAGGGTACTCGTCCATCAAAAAAGCTGACAGATATTCGGGATGTTAAGCGCTATCTGCAGGTTGCTACCATTGCTACAGATGGCTTACTCGTTGTAAGACAGGACCGTGCATTCCTTCCACAGCGGGAGCGCATTATTGTTCCCCGTAAGGCTCTACAGGGAGTCCTTACTGCCCTTCATCTCCAACTGAGTCATCCTACACACCATCAGCTCAAACAGGTGGTTTCCCGGTATTTTTATGCGTTGCATGGATCTTGATGAAGCTATTCAACAGGTGACTGCAGGTTGCCACAGTTGTGTCTCCCTCCGGAATGTTCCACGTGCTGCTACCCCCCAGTCCACGAGTGACCCCCCGAGCGTGGTAGGTGTGTCCCTTGCTGCAGATGTCATTAAGCGTTCGCGTCAGCTCATTTTTGTCCTTAGAGAGACTGTCACCTCATATACTGTGAGCACCTTGATATCCGATGAACGCAAGGAGACCCTCTGCAGTGCCCTCCTTCAGCTATGCACACCATTAAGGCCCCTTGATGGTCCCTTTGCTGTCGTGCGCACTGACCCCGCTCCAGGTTTTGTGGCCCTTCAGCATGACGAGTCCCTAAGCAGGCAGGGTATTGCAATCGAACTTGGCCAAGCCAAAAATGTCAACAAGAACACTGTTGCTGAGCGAGCTGTACGTGAGCTAGAGGATTAGCTTCTTCGTGATGATCCCCTTGGTGGCTCAGTTACCCCCCTCGCTCTTGCTCTCGCCACTACACGCCTAAACAGTCACCTCCGTGGTGTCGGACTTTCTGCCCGTGAACTATGGACCCAGCGTGATCAGTTCGCCAGTGAACAGATTCCATTGCATGATATGGAAATCATTACAGCTCAGCATGACAGACGACTGTCTAATCATGGGCCTAGCGTGCAGTCAAAGTCACCCATGCACTCATCTTCCAAGTCTGAGACTGTGATTCACGTCGGTGATCTCGTCTACCTGCGTTCTGAACGGTCAAAGTCTCATGCCAGACCTCGTTACCTTGTTTGTAGCGTGGAGGACGAGTGGTGCAACGTTCGCAAGTTTGTGGGCAGTCAACTCCGCTCTACATCGTACCGTGTTCGACGTTCCGACTGCTTGAAGGTATCCCCGGAGTTTCCCTCCTCCTGTCCTCAGCAACACAGAGCCCCTGAGAACGATGATGAGTATATTGACTTTCCTGCCAGCAATGTCCATTTGCCTCTCTCCACACCAGCAGACGACTTTGGACCCATCCTAGCAGATGACCCTGCATACTCAGCAGATGCCTCTGATGTCTCCATCGTGCCTGATGTCCCCCCTCCCCCTCCACGCCCCCCCCCCCTGACATTCCCCAAGAACTATCTACCCCCGAAGATGTTCATCCCCCCTTAGACCCCGAACGGTCTACTAGCCCTGGGCCCCCTCCTTCCCCCCACACCCCCAAGCAGCAGGCGTTATCCAGTACGTCGTCGTCATACCCCTCCATATTTACAAGATTATGTCTGCGATTAAATTTACCCTCTTGTGGTTGCGTATTTCGCCCCCACTCCCTGCTGCAGGACTTCCAACCTTTTTTAGTGCCTTTGCTTTATACTATCTCACCTCAGCCTGATAGACAGTCAATTGTCAAGCGTCTCAGATTATTTGCTGCCTTTATCTCTCCTTTGAATTGTTGTTACTGCTATATTGCCATTGTTTGTGCCTTTTCGTAATGTTCCATATTATCCTACATGTACTAATTATATTACTGATTATCGCTATATTTCACTTGTTTTCCCCCTGTCATGTTCCTGTCTGCATCTTAGGTGCGTCCTTTCATCAGGGCATCGAAGTTCATGTATATTTTGGGATAAATATGTCACCCAAAAATTCCCCTTTTACTGTGTCCATAAGATGTTTATTATTTGTGTGTTTGGGTTTGGGTTGCCATTGTTCTCAACATTGCCGTGTATATTTTTATCCGTTTATATTTCGGTGGGCCAGTCTCATTATCTAAAGCTGTGATTCGGTGCCTGTTTGTTTCCTTTTTTCGTCCTTTTTGGTATGTCAGCGATTGCAGGTCGTTTTACTGCTGGATTATACATTTGATAGTGTTTTTTTTTTTGGTCATAATTTCAGGAGGATGAAGTATAATGTTAAGAGTTTAATTGTGATGCATGTTATCATAGGTCTGTAGTTTGCCTTAGATTTCTGTGAAGGCTGTTTTTAAAATTTTCTAGCTGTTTTACTCCTTAGTCATTAAGGGTTGTTTAAGTGTTTATTTATTAGTGTGCTAAGTACAATGCTTAGTCACTAGTGAGGGCTATTTTTGTGTTTAGGTTTTTTGTTTGTAAGTTTCCTGATACACATAATGTTTTCACCTAACATAGTATTTTCTGTAATAACGAAATGTTGTTTATGCTTTTTCTTATACTTAAACACCCCATGAAAGTTTTGCCTACTTGTTTGATATACACCTATCTGTATGAAGGAAGAAAAGAAAGTGATTACGCCAGTTAATTACTTGTTAAATGTTACCAGGAATGACCACGCCATCTATGGTGAATTGTATGCACAACTCTGTCTTGCAGCCTCTCTGCTATTCGATATTAAACTACGTTAACTCCACTACGGTTGCACCTCATTGTTTTTCTTTTAATTGCGCATTAAAAATCAATACAATGATATGCATTATGTCATAATATGGTTTGGAAAGTGCAGCTATGCACTGTACTATTCTAATTTCATTGAACTAAACACTGCAATTTCGAGATTGTAAGAATGCTTACATCGTCCATGCACAACTGTTTCTCTAAGCATGTTTAGAATACCTTTGTCGTGTTCCATTCATGAGCGAAAGAAAATTTTCGAACACTTGCATCATTTTAAAATGAATCTCAAACATGTTGAATGCTTGTTTTGTGTGCGACCTGTGTCTATGGTACTCAAAACAATTATCCAGAGCTCGTGGCTTTTAATTTCGCCACTGTCTCCAATGGATTATCAAACTAAGGGAGAATACTTGAATTTGTATACCCTTAATTTCAATGCAAGGTACTTGACCTCTTTAGGCATATTTTGACGTCTTTCATTTCATTTTATCACAGACAGACTTGCTCCAGCCAATTGTGCATGAATGTTTTCCAAGCAAGTTAAGTTTGTCTTATTATTGGTGGTACAAATACACTGCTGCTGCCTAGCTTGCAGAGTGTAGTTTTATGTTATAACGCTACCCACTGATGATATCCATTCATCACATAATTTGACGGGGTACAGCGATTCGTTCGTATAATTTTGCAAATATTAACTGCTCATTGAATGATAACCACATTGATTAACATTTTGACTCGATAATGATCACACGCTAAGTCTGACATTGGCAATATTGTGTGAAAGAATAATATCGTTGGACTCGAAAGGAAAATTATACAATTTCACATGCAGTGTTTGAATGTTTTCTGCTTTTAAACAGCAGCAACAACAACAATAACAACATGATGATTTTAATCCGCTATTGCTTGATCTGTTGAATGGTTTATTGTACATACGGTACGTTTTTGCATCGAGATGAACAGATGAAAGAAATAGCTTATCTTTTGCAATGAGATGATTCATTGCATTGCTGCTCCGTTTTTCCGGAATATATTTCCTCTTAATATCGGTTCGGTAGATACTTTGGATTGTTTGAAATCAAACTTGAAAACGGTCATTTTTTCTCTCTTAGTTAGTTTCATCATACGCCTTGGAATGTTTTTGATGCGATATATCAGGTATATGGCGCAATACAAGACAGTATAAATCTTATGACATCACTCAAGAATAGTCATTCTGACGGGTTACTCTTTTTATTATGGAGAGTCTTCTTTGTATTCTCAACACGTCTCAGACTGAAATGACCATGTGCGTCAAAGCCGTCAATCCGTTTCATTATTTCAGATGGACTCTGTCCAAAAACTAGCTGACAAGACCAGATGGTGCAATAAACTCTTGTTTATTTTCAACAATTTTCTTTGCCTCCGACACACATTAAATGTTATATATTCATCATCTTCTTGTTCGTGTGTAAGAATATTATACAGCAAGAAAAATAATCATTGGAATTATGATTTGTGCAAGCAAAATATTCGTGTACAGTGATACTGTATCAAAATAAACACAAATACCAAAAGGAGCATAAACAAAAGCACTTAAACCCAAGTGCCGAACATTACAATGAATTCTACTTTGCTCATTTCGATCCCCCACTGATAAATAAATTTTAAAGAAGACCACTCATCTTATCTTTCGGATATTGATACGGCAGTATTTCCTGCTCTAGACATACCTAGTTCACCCTTTTTGTTTTAAAAAACGTCGGCCTTGATTCAGGGGCCTTTCTTTGCTTGAACAAATAAAGCAGTCTCGCTTGTCTATAATATGAGATTATCCTTAGAATTTTATCTCATATTCCATTGAAAGAAGATCTTACTGACAAACATAGATGTTTGTATCTTTCGTTTTGCAGACCTTCTGTACGGTCGTTGATTTGAAGGTAGTCATTAAATACACTTTCAGACATGAATGGACCAAGATTTCAGATGTTCGCAACAAAATTTCTTCATTAAAAACTGCATAATGAAAATTGAATTTATGAATGTGATTTGGCCAATCGTAATTAAGATACGATAAAACTGACATCGCAAAATCACAATTTTGTTTTGCGAAAGCTGTCATCAATATTCGATGTGAATGGAGATTATTACTTTGGAATAAGAATGTAGGTGTGAAACGAATACATTCTATATCACCCTTTTGTTTCGTTAATTGAACTCAACGGCATGTATATGCGGGAATCATAATGATAAGAAGAAACGCCAAATACGACTTACCTTATATCTCTTGAGATGTATATTCTCATTACTTGTCGAAAGTAATCAACACTGAATCAACTATAGTAAGTTGTTAAACTCTTTGAGCATACTTCTCGCATCCGTGCACATTATCAAATTAAATATATAATTAACGTTCTCCTTGACCATTGTACCCGTGAAACTGAAAAATAGCTAAAAATGTGCTTAAGTGAAATAATGCAGTATCAATACTGTACAGAAGAAAGCAGAATATAAAGAAAATATCAAAAGAACAATTGTAATTATTTCTCCTAAATTGATTGAACATGTATAGAGTTAAACAAATGAAAGGAATGATCTTGACACTTATCATTATCAGATGAACTTCATCATGTTCATAGTTTTAAAAGGGCAATCAAGTTTTCCATGTATGGAAATGCGTCATCTTCTGTGATTGGCTGCTTTAAAGATGCTAACCTCTGAAGACTTGTACGAGTGTTATGTAATAGAATCCCTAAAATATACAAATAATAATGAAGTAGAATTAGAATTCTATTTAATAATAAGAAGTACAAGTCGAAGAGGTCCCGCCCTTTATTATCTTCTCACATTGTGTCGGTTTTCCCTCCCTGATTCACAGAAGCTGACAAACGGTTGCTTTTGTCATGTTTGTGTCTTCTCATATTTCCTCCAGGCGAAATGTGCAGTATTCTTTAATATTGTTTGCAAACAACTGTTTTCAGAGCATTCAATCGAATAAATTGTCCGCAATGTACTTTGTACATTTCGCTTCCCTTAGGTTTTGAACAACACATTGATTGACGGTTTACTATGAAAGAATCAAGTGTGAAATACAATGAATGATAATTCTTTCAAACAACACAAAATGATTCCTTTTGAGAAGAATGTATTTTCATTTCCCCTTTTCTACATATATTTTCACTTTGAAAGATGAATACCACTCGAGACGCCGGCCTTTTATAGGGGTTCGGCCAATACCTCATTTGAATTTTAAAGTACTTTGAATTCCTTTGTGTGATTCCACTGCCTGAACACCTGGGATATGCTAACCTCTTCGACTTGTACTTCTTATTATTAAATAGAATTCTAATTATACTTCATTATTATTTGTATAATTTAGGAATTATACAGCTATAGTTAGTATGTGTGAAATAACAACAACTGATGCTCCTGCCCCCCCCCCCGCCCCGTTTCCGCTGCCTATGACATTGCCGTGCATGACGGGGATTCGAACCCATATCTTGTCTTCAAAATCTAGGAGACTTATGCACTGGACTTGGACACTTCAAAGGCAGTTTAAGAGATGAAAACCTGTAATGTTTTCAAATTCGGAAGCAAAATATCGTGGTTTTGATCCTCAGCACTACAGCTACATGTAAGCCTGTGTATTTGTGACAGGCATTCTGTACACACTTCTCTTCTTTCTATCCTCGTGTATGGCAGGTACTCATTTGAGAAAAAACAATTCACACATAGTAAATTACGTCTGAACGATAGACCGTTAAATATATATATATATACCAATATACAGTTAACAGCAGAATTATTCATACCCCTTTGATTTTTTTTAGTGTTTTGCTCTTTTCTCACAGATGAATAGTGGTATTGCGAAACTTGGTCCGTAGAATAATAACATCAATATTCTCCTGTCAGTTGACGATGATTCAGTAATTACCTCATTTGCATAACAATAGATATGTACTAATAATCACTTTTGGGCCTTTGCAAAATTATTCATACCCCAGACAAATATATTCAAAACAAAATATTCATTTTGATTTTGTGCTTCCAAACCATCTTTCAAATTGTCACTACCTGTTAGAAAGTCTTCTCTGTGACATTCATCGCTCCTCCGTCGCCATGGCAACTGTCACTTGTGGATCCAGGGTCTTTTCATTGTTGCACAGTTCTTCATCACTTTCCTCACATTCTTTGTAGGATGAAAGTGTGGGGATGAAGTCTACTATCCTAGAACTACAATATTGATCTCCAAGAAGCATTTATTGTCAAATAATTTGTACTTTGAAGGGGTGAAAAGCCATTTTATCGGTTGTTTTTCATGAAGATCTGCCTAATTTATTGTTTCTTTCTAATGGTTTTCCATCATATTTTGGGTTCATTATTGATCTGACTGATTGTGGAACCCCCTCTGTTGATATTTGATTGATGTCAGTCTTT
Organism: Echinometra lucunter; assembly: GCA_029962745.1. NCBI lineage: Eukaryota > Metazoa > Echinodermata > Echinoidea > Camarodonta > Echinometridae > Echinometra > Echinometra lucunter. Next base: position 11,488 of record JAPZVO010000404.1, read on the forward strand.
ATTATGATCTTTGAGATCTAGGCTAAATGATGTATTTCTAGTTTAAGTCATTTATCATATCTATGAAACAGTTCTTCACTATGTGAAACTTCTTGTAAACTTTGGGGATCTGTTGCATTTTCATTGCAGGAGCTTATAATTCCCTGAACAGCTTTCTAGACCCTTCTCTCCCTCAGATTAGATGTGATGAACATTTCTAGGTATTCCTAATGTGCTAAAAGAGGAGGAAAAGGCAAAATAGCTGTTTATACAGTGTATAAAACCAGTTACTGTAATACCATAAATTTCTAGCATACCGTGCATTTCCATATGCAGGGTAAAGAATCCTAAGTGTGTTTCCAGAATGTAATCATAATTTCTTGCCTTGCATGAAAAATTGTGAAATAGGTTGCTAACACTGAAAAAATGGAATCAACAGCCATTCCTATCATATCTTTCAAGAACAGACACAAAATATCAATTAAAACCCTCAAAGAGACCTTAAGTGAGCTCGGTCTTCATGGACAACAGCCAAGAACAGGCTGTAATATTCCACTCAAGTACAAAACATATTGGGTAGCTTTAACAACAAGTGAATCCAGGGCATCCATATAGCAGTTCTAGGGTGGTAGACCCCATCCCAAAACTTCCATCCCATTTAGAATGTGAGGAAAATGATGAAGACATGTGCAACAATGAATAGACCCTGATCCACAAGTGACAGTTGCCATGGCGACAGAGGATCGATGAATGTCACAGAGAAGACTTTCTAAAAAGGTAGTAACAATTCAAAATATGGTTTGGAAGCACAAAATTAAAATGAATAATTTGTTTTGAATATATTTGTCTGGGGTATGAATAATTTTGTAAAGACCAAAAATTGATTATTAGTACATATCTATTGTTATGCAAATGAGGTAATTCTTGAATCATCGTCAATTGACAGGGGAGAATTGATATCATTATGCTAGGGACCAAGTTTCGCAATACCACCATTCATCTGTGAGAAAAGAGCATAATACTAAAAAAAATCACAGGGGTATGAATAATTCTGCTGTTAACTGTATACAGTGCGTCCCAGAAAAAAACAGAACCCTAAAACAAAGGCTTATTGTGCGGAAGCAATGGGGCGTCTTATTGAAAACACATGTTCAAAATGAACTTTGACTTATGCTCGTTCAAATAAAACATTAAGCAAATTTATTCATTAATGTATCTCTGAGAACCGTGACTTTGAAAATTTAATGTAAAAAACCATTTGCTACACTTCTTGGCTTAACTTGCATAGCGGTCATGCATGTGGGCAGTTTCGTGCAGTTCAAATCAGTGAAAAGTTCGCCTTCAAAATTTGTTATGACATTTAAATGAGTGAAGATAAGATAAAACATAAAACAATCAGGTTCGACACCTTCGACCAATCATAGCTAACCTTAGTTTGTTCAAAAGGTTTGCATAACATTTTAATATTTCTGAGACTCGTCCGACATAGCGACAACTAAGTGAATAATGTTGGGGAACTGGTCTGTTGAAATGAATGTCCATTGTCCTCATCTGTCATAAAAGGGGGAGTGCTTGGGTGATGAATCAATCAAGCAAATTAATTGGTGAATGAAACACCCCTACTTTACCAAACCAACAGAACATGGTTTAGCTAACCCCAGAACACAGAGTGTTTATCGTTAACCAAATTCCTTGAGATCAACTGACCAACCTAATTTTAGGTTGGTTAGTTGTTCATTTGTTAAAGATGTTTTTTTTTCCCAAAAAAAGTGTAGCAAAATGGATTTTGACATTAAATTTTCAAAGTCATGGTAATCACTAGATGCATGAATGAATAAGTTTGCTTAATGTAGCATTTGAAAGAGAATAAGTCAAAGTTTATTTTGAACATGTTTATTAAATCACACGCCCCATTGCTTCCGCACTATGATCCTTTGTTTTAGGGTTCTGTTTTTTTTTCTGGGACGCACTGTACATATGTATATTTATATATAATGTAGACAGTATTAACTTCATGAAGAGTCGAAGGTACGCCATGCGTAAATCCAACATTAGCTTTTATTGTTCATTGTCAATTGTGTTGGATTTACACCAACATTAGATAAAAATCTAAATGTAAATCCAACATTAGCTTTTATTGTTCACTGTCTATTGTGTTGGATTTACACATGGCGTACCTTCGGCTCTTTATGAAGTTATTACTGTCTACATTATTTATCATCCAACACGTGGGAATTATAAGCGGGATTCAAACTCATGTGCGGGTTCTGTAAGAAATTCATACCTGGAATTCATACGTACGTGTTTGTACATATTCATTTCTAGGACGTGTCTATGACGTCAAATTGAAAGGCAGGAACTATCGTCTATCCAAAAGATCCTACGGATTTCTTTTACAACTATAAAGGAATAGTCGACTATTCTTTTAGTCCCGGTATTAAATCAAACATTTTAATCAGGAATCATGTTGCTTGAATCAAGTCAAGATTGCTGGAAGCTGCTGGTGCACTTTTCCAAAAAGTATTGTAACAGAACTCTAAATTTAATTCATTTGAACTGGCCATTTAAACTTAAATAGAGAAAATTGACATGGGATTTTTAACAAAAAGCATATTTTACAAATGAGCATTAATACCTTCAAGTTCAGAGAGAGAGAGAGAGCGACAGATCAGCACGAGATGAGACCCGGAGATGGGTGGTGAGTGACAAAAGGAATAAGTGAGAAGAAGAATATACAGAGGGAGGCTAGGTGAGATGAAAACAACATAGGACAAGATTGTATAAAGGAAAAGAGCTGATGGGAAGTATACAGAACGGAAGTGAAGGACCGACCGGGTTTTAGAGGGATAAAAATGAGAAATTTTACCACATACATTTGGAACGGGTGGAATAACATTGCACAAGGTGTCCTCTTTGACGGTCTTATTTGCAATCGTTCTCGTGAAGCGTCCATAATAGCCGTATCTCGTCGGGCAGGTTTCCCGTGCTCTTCGCAGGACGTCGACGGCTTCGGATGGATGGACGAGAATAGCTCGAACGATTGTTTTCCCTGCCCACCGTAATGTGAAAGAAGCCTATAGATAATGGTGATAAATGGAAGAAACAGCCTGTCATTACACATAATAGCTATAGAATATTTAAAGGCCAGGAAAGAATCTTGACTTTAGCATTTATGTATCTATGTATAGAGCTATCATTTCATGTGACCATAAGGGCATAGAAATAGAAAAAAAAAGTTTAAATGGTTAATCCAAAATAATCCCGTAAAGATTATTTAAAGAAAATTACAATATCAACATCGTTATAAATACAAGGAAAGTAATAATGTGCACAGAAATTTCATCTCCAGGGCCTTTCATTACTTTATCACTCAAAACATGTATTAACGCATTTGAATTATAGTATTAAATGAAAAGAAAAATGATTTACATGAGCATAACCATGAATTTTTGTTCCTTACGCAATTCTGTAGGTCCGTGCAAAATTTGGCAGAGATGGGTCATATCGCGGTCGAGATATCAAGATCTATCTTCATGCCCTACACCCCCCCCCCCCCCCTCCCGTCCCAAAATAGCCCACGTTAGGGTCAGGTCCCATCCTGGTGACACATACTCAGTATTGCCAGAGACCTCGACAGACTCCTCAAATACCTAACAGCACCTGTTCCTTATCTATCTATATACAGACTTTAGCTGTACAATGTTTACATAGGCCCTAATGTAGTGCTTATAGCGAGTGTACATAGTAAACATAACTAATTTCTTGTTTGGAACTCCTCAACATGGGTGCATTTATTTTACAAATAATTTTAAATTAGAATTCTAATTGAACTAACCTCAGATGAACTAAAATTCTGTCCCTCTTGCGGCTGTATATAATTTAACATAATCATTAGCTATACGTATAAGGGCTGTTTTACTGCCTGTCACACTCGTTAGAAATGCAGGGTTGGGAAGGGGGGGGGGGGGTCAACATTTCATTTGTAAATCCCAAACTTTTTCCTGGAAAGCTGGAACGCCAAATATGGTATTTTATTGCATTTTATGCTTCTACAGAGTGAGTCAGAAAAAATGTCCCATGATGTTGAAGTTGTCTTGTTTAAAGTATGAACATTCAATGATGGGTTTCATGATATGTCTTGGTAGAGTTATCCTCCCAGCATTTATTGGTACCCTTTCCATTTGGATCTTTGCCTGCGTGACTGAATAACAGACAATCTTTAGAAGACTGCAAAATATTACTTGCTTCAAGTTGATGGGTAAAGAATAAAACTGAGGACGAAACATAATATAGATTTTCCCGTCCAATTTCGCACTTAGTGCATGCAAAGGAAAGATAGGTCATTCAATTTCACACACAGTGCATGAAAAGGTATAAATAGGTCATTCGATTTCGCGGATAAGGCAGCCAAAATCACCAATCGGCATTCAAATTTGCTATAGTGCAGCCCAAATGGCTAATTGACATTCATAATTTCGCTTTAGGGCAACCAAATTCGCCAAGCGGCATACGAATTCGTACATAGTGCCACCAAGTCCGCCCGTGAAACCCCTCGAGCTTAGTTAGAGCATTTAGTTTCGCCATAGGGCATCCAATTATACAATTTGTGCATCCAATTTAGCACATTAATTTTTTTTTCTATTTGTTTTGGGGTTTTTTTTCATGTCTTTTCATGTCTATATCTTCTTCCACTTTTATTAGCTTTGTCTATATTAGGTCGCTGAATAAAAATCATATTTATCGGATGGCCTAAAGGCATATGAGTTAACAGATGGAAAATTTCCTGGCATTCCCTGTTAATTGCCTTGTTAATATGCCTTTTTTGTTTGTAAAATTTCTTTCATAGTGCAATTATTTTCTTGTGGTCATTTGTACCATCTCTTCAATAAATGCATTGGCTAGAGACGTAAATCATAGCATGTATACCATATCATGATTTTCTTTCACAATGTATATTTTCTTGTGGTCATTTGCACCATCTTTTCTATCGTTATGCATTGACTAGAGACATAAATCATAGCATGTATACAATATCATGATTTTCTTTCATAAGGTATATTTTCTTGTGGTCATTTTGCAACATCTTTTCTATCATATGCATTGATTAGAGACATAAATCACAGCATTTATACAATATCATGATTTTCTGTCATAATGTATATTTTCATGTGGTCATTTGCACCATCTCTTCAATTATATGCATTGACTAGGGACATAAATCATAGCATGTTTACAATATCATGATTTTCTTTCATAACGTATATTTTCCTGTGGTCATTTGTACCATCTCTTCAATTACATGCAGTGACTAGAGACATAAATCACAGCATGTATGCATTACTGTAAACATATCATGTCAATACAGTGCTAATTATTGAATGCACTAGTTATGAACATGAATACCCTATGGCGAAATTGAATGCTCTGTCTTCAGTCACGTGTCCTTCCGTGCTAACTTGAATGTTCTATGGCGAATCTGAATGATGTTTTTACACTTTTTATTGCTCTATGGCGAATCTGAATGCCCATTATGAATTTTGGGCTACCCTATGGCGATTTTGAATGACTAGTTTGAATTTTTTTCTTGCCCTAAAGTGAAAGTGAATGATCTATTTATACTCTTGCATGCACTAAGTGCGAAATTGGACGGGAAAACCTATACTTGTGCTACTTACAAAGACCTGAACATACGTAACTGCTGCTAAATCAGGCAAGCCCTTTTGTAGGCCAGTAAAACAAAGATACAGATTTCCATTGTTGTCATTGTTAACCAACAAACAAAAGTCATAACCAACGAGATACATTTCAGACAGCACATAGGATTAATGTGCACTTGGTGATAATGATGATGATGATGATGATGGTCGTGCTGGTGGTGGTGGTAAAAATGTTAGGGAATCACCACTTAAACATTCAGCGATGCTTGGTTCAAAAAATCACTGCTTAATCTGAAAAGGAAAATGTTAACACTGCATTATGAGTTTTTTGCTGTGTGTGTGTTGGGGGGGGGGAGGGGGTGGGTGGGTGTGCAGGTGTGGGTGGGTGTGCAGGTGTGGGTGAGGGTGTGTGTGTGTGTGTGTGGGAGGGGTTGTTTGAGGGTGGGTGTGTGGGTGTGTGCACATTTTTTGCAGCCTTCTGAAGATTGTCTGTTATTCAGTCATGCATGCAAATGTCGAAATGAAAAGGGTAGCAATAAATGCTGGGAGGATATCTCTACCAAGACAAATCATGAAATCCATGATTAAATGTTCATACGTGAAACTGGACAACTTCAAAATGATTGGACATTTTTCCTGACTCACTCTGTATAGTTAGATCAATTAAAAATGCAATTTTGTCCAAAATCACTGTTTTACACAAGCAATATAACGAGCTCTTTAAAAGGCCATTTTTTTATGGGTAAGTCCACCCCAGAAGTTTCACTGTTTGAATAAAAGGAGATGAATTTGAACAGCAATTTAAAAAAGAAATGAGCAAAATCGGTCAAAGAATAAGAAAATTACACTCATGTATATTTTCTCCTAAATTACTCTCAGCTCTGCAAATTGGCAGCACTGATGACCATAGGCGGCAATCTTGGGGGGGACATGTCCCCCCCCCCCCCTCGATATTTTGTGGAGAGATCGTCCCCCCCCCCCCCATCAATTTTTAAAGCTTGATATATTATCTATGTCAGGTGACCAATTTTAGGCCAACCACTTAAATATTTATAGGCCTAGAATGAATTTTGATGGCAAAATTAGGGTTCTTCATTTTTTTTGGATACTTTTTTAGCTTGCTCGCTTCGCTCGCTAGCATAATAACGATCACCCCCCCCCCTCTCACTCCTCGAAACAGATTGGGGCAGAGGACTACCTTGTTTCCGTCCCCCCCCCCCCCCCACTCGTTACATGAAATCGCCGCCACTGCTGATGACATCATATGCGAGCAGCTCTCCATTCACTTTGTACATGAAATTTCACATTTTCTCAATTTTCTTGGAAGTTACACATGTTCTCACACCATAGTCAAAGTATGTTATGTAAAAAGCAATTTTCCTGAACATACATTAACTATGGGGGTTAGAAAATGTGTAACTTGCAAGAAAATTGAGAAAATGTGAAATTTCATGTACAAAGTTAATGGAGAGCTGCTTGCATATGATGTCATCAGTGTTGCCAATTTGCCGAGCCGAGAGTAATTTACTATTTAAAAATGTAAATGAGTGTAATTTTCTTATCTTTTGACCGATTTTGCTCATTTCTTTCTTAAAATGCTGTTCAAATTAACTCCTTTTATTGAAACAGTGAAACTTCTGGGGTGGACTTTGCCTTTTTTTAAACAGGGGTCGGAATTGGTCTATAGCGGTAACGTCCGCGGTCAATTCTTTGTCTTCGCCTAAAAACCAACTCTGATCGGACCGCGGTTCGAAAGTGAGTCACGCCTTTCGGATAAAGGATGACCCCATATCTATATCATTCTACGTCTGTATAAAAGCCAAATACACGCACACACACACCACCCACACCACACATAGGCAACGCACACCCTTACACGCGCACACACAGAGCATGCACGCGAGAAAATGCTTATTAAATCTTTTAGTGATAGTGCAGTGTTTGCTGTGTGTTACATATTATACATGACAATCGTCAATGAGTTTAGCACATCTCTTGGCACGTGATCACAGTTAACGAAAATGTGCCAAGTGCACAAAATTAGCTGTTTTGTAGCCGTTTCCTGTGTTATTTCCTATATGGAGAAATGTTATTGCACAAAATTAGCCGTTTTTGAAACGGCTACAAAATGGCTATAAAAGAGAGAGTTTTAAGCTACAAAACGGCTACACCCTAACATCCTGTTTCATAGCCGTTTCATTGCCGTTTCCTCTATCCTTGCTTCTCTCAAAAAAGAGAGACAAAGCGGAGAAAAAACGGCTAGAAATCGGCAATTGCCACAACAGAGCTAGCTTACTGTGGATTCAGTATTTTATAAAGCAAATTATAAGATATTTTACACAGTTCCCATTAGGCTGTGAAGGTTCAATTTAGGGCTTCAAGGCCTTTTCGTGTGTCCCAAAATTGTAATGCTGATGGATTTCATAACTACAACATTTTAGATAGAAAGAAAATGTTATGTCCTTAATTTTTTACAATTTCATTCTCCTGAAAAAACGTATCATTAAATTTGGCTTTTCGCAGTGAGAAATTGGACACCTGAAAAATATATATCCATCATGCCTCATACACACATTGTATTTGGTATCGAAATGAAGAAATCCTGGGTCCGAGAAAAGCAGTAAAAGAAATCTTCTTGACTGAGGTGCACATGTGAGTGGGTGACCTTTTGGGCCCTTTGAGAATGAATACGGGGTCCAGTTGTGTTATGTGGATCTTAATCGTATCATATTTCATTTCACTGTCTATATACACCACACGAACGTATTCATCTGCAAAGTTCGTGCCGAAATTCGTTTTAAAAGAAAACGAAAAGAAAACAAAAATAAAATTTTGGCAAATTCTATCAGTTGGTGCCATCGTTTCCAACATTTCCTTTTATATAATAATAGGAATTCTTGATAATAATGAAGAAGTGAAAACCATTTTCCAGTTGGAGCTGTCTGTGTACTTAGCTTTTTGAAAAAAAGTGGGCTATTCACGGGATGTAAGGAAAAATTGAAAAGTGGAGTATACTTTTTGTTCACACACCTTATACTTGCCATCTCCTAGATAGACAACTGCTCCATCAGAAGATGCCCCGGCTTTAAGGTCACTGTTGTAAATCCTAACCCGGATGTAATCTCCTCCGTATACCTTCAATTTCTTTTCACTATCTCGAGCTTCAATAATAATGTCCAGTTGATCGCAGATTTGATAGTTCCTTTGAGGATCGACGATGTAAAAGACTGAATTCTTATCACTTGTTACACCGACAGTGTCCTAAAAATAAATCCATACATGAAAACATAACAAATACACTCATTTAATCGGTTAATGATGATGAAACGTGAATAATAACTGATAATGATAATATTACTGCTTATAACAACAAAAACTAAGATACTACTACTACTACTACTACTACTACTACTACTACTACTTCTACTACTGCTACTACTGCTACTACTGCTACTACTGCTGCTGCTGCTGCTGCTGCTACTACTACTACTGCTTCTACTGCTACTACTGCTACTACTGCTACTGCTGCTGCTACTACTACTACTACTGTTACTACTACTACATGTACTACTTACTACTACTACTACTGCTACTACTATTACTGCTACTACTACTGCTACTACTATTACTACTTCTACTACTACTACTGCTATTACTGCTACTGCTACTGCTACTACTGCTACTACTACTACTGCTACTACTACTACTTCTACTACTACAAAGAAGAAGAAGAAGAAGAATTGTAATGATAATGCTAATAATAATAATAATAATAATGATAATAATGGTAATAATACTGATAATAATAATAATAATTATATTATTAATGATTATAATAATAATAGATTAATGAAAATATAAAACTACTGTAACAATATAATATTAATAAAAACATATGAATAATAAGAAGAGAAAGAACAAAAAGAAATGAAAAACATATTGGAAAGACAACGCATAAAGGCCCGGGGACATTCAATTCTAAATAAATTCTGAATGACAACAGATTAGATAAATATTTTATATTTCCAGTTTTCATATTCATTTACTGAAGTAGTTCAAAGGAATAGTTCTCGTTTTTAGCTTTTTAGGTTATCCCTAATCTAAAGTTAGGGATATACAAGAAGAAAAAAATAGTCACCATCAGCTCCCATGCAGCAGTAAAATTAATCATAAAATAATAAATAATTTTGTATGTTTATGTAACGAATGTGGAAACACTGTGTTATTAACAAAATATTTCAAATCAACTGTGTTCATATTGAAATGTCTGTGTAACTGTGCATGTGGACAGTCACGGGACACCTTTCCGGTTTACTACGCAACAATATTAGAATGTTCTACTATGTTCCGTATGTGTATGCTGAGTTTGCTCTGTGCTGTACACGCTGCGAATCTCTCTATTGCCATGCAGAATGCTCTATACACAATGTGAAAACGTGGTGAACACTGTAGGCCATGTTTTGGGTTTTTTTGCATACATTGTCATCTCGATATCAAAGTTTTCAAAGTCCATTCTGTATTTATGCTATCATGGCCCGAGTATGCCTCGTTCGACCTCGTTTATCCGATAAGGGGGAGTTTCATAAAGCTCCTCGTAAAGTTACGCATGACAAAGTGTGACTACATTTCCCAGCATAGTCTCAATAAAACTGTGGCAAAAAATGTGCTTCCCAATAAAAATGATTGTAAACCATAGTAATGTTAATCTACGTCTACAAAATTCCACCTTTAGCTGATGCGAGTTATGATGACTTAGAATCCCACTTGGCTTGCCATATTCAAGTTGTTCGTAAAGTCATTCGTAACTTTACGAACAGCTTTATGAAACACCCCCAGAGTGCCGTTCCATAAAACTTGCTATTATAGTAACTTTGCCATCAGTGCTAACTTTCATGGAATACTGGATATCGATTGGCTGTTGAGCAACGTTACCATGGTAGTTGCTACTGATGGCAAAGTTACTATAATAACAACTTTTTAAAAATTCTTATGCAACGGCACCCAGGTAGGGACTGACACTAAGTAAGTGTTCCGAATTTATTCATTTAAAAAAAAAGATAGGTTCAGAAAAAATTTATTATTATTAATATTAGTAGAAGAATAAAAAAAGAGTACACTAGACAGAGACAAAACGGAATACAGCTAATGGGGGAAATTGCAAAGCATCTAATTTGAAAGGAAATTTCAAAGCCTAAAGAGAGTTCTATCAAAATCGGTTGCGAAATGAGAAAGTTTTGAAATTTTGAAAGTTTCAATTTACTTTCTATGGCGATCCTCTTTGTGAACTCAACATAATGTGTCAAAAAAAAAATCAAGTGTCGCCACAATTGTCATACTGGTAAATGCTCGATTGTAGATCCTCTACCGGATTTTGGTGCTATATGCTTTCTGTTTCTTAGATATTCTTTTCTAGAGTTGTTTGCTTTGTTCTTGATGTTTGATTTCAAATTGCATATGAGATTCAGTGCTCTGACTGTAATGTCTGAAGACTCAATTTCTCTAGATGTGATTTCTTTCTAGTTCTTTTGTCAATATAACTTGCATTATAATTGTTTACAGTCTAATATGAAAACTCAATAATGTTTGCATTGGTATAATGCCATGTACATAATTACAATACAGGGATTCACATATTTTGTATAATGCACTGATTAGATAGTGTCTGATGTTTCACATTTGATGTAGATTTGCCGCATGTATACAGAATCTGTGCAATACCATGATAGACATGCATTTTTGTAGCTCATGAATCTCAATGCTTTTATGGTTATCTTTTGATTACGTTAAGAATATAATTTGCTGCATGGTTTTTACTAGAATTTTAATTTTTAATGACTTTAATTGTATATAATTATTTCTGTTTTAATCAACTTTTTAATGTAAACATTGCACCATTAGTCTTTGGACTATTTTATGCTTTGTACATTTTATATTAATAAACCGAAATTGAATTGAATTGAAATACATTTTCACATCATATGTCTCGAGCTAAGAAGGAGAAAAACACCTCCCGCACTCAGGAACATCAAACGGTGCCGGGGGGGGGGGGGCACTCGACCCCAAAAGTGTATGTGCCGCGGGCGAGACAAAAAACGGGGGCTTTGGAACTGGCTTCTTGTGAAAGGAGAGTCTTCGGAACGGCCATAGGAACTACAAATGTTTGTGAAAACGGGGGTCTTTGGAACGGTTCGCCTGTCATTGTATATTTGTATATAACACCTCAATAGATCCCTGTCATTTGATCGGTTGTTTGATATTGATCATTTGTCCCATTGCACTATGACGTCATCATTCGTGCAATTGTGGCTCCATTTACCGTGCAATCTTGGATCCATACGATTTGCTCCATTGCACGAACGCCGAGAGCCCCGCACACTAAGGAAGTAAAACGCTTGCGTTTGCAGTGTGCACCACGATCAGCGCGCTAGCGTAAAGCGCTATTGATTTATTGCGATTCGATCTATTTTTATGTGTCATATATTCGTCCAATAGACAGAATATTTCATCTTTCACCTCATGAAATATTCTGTCCATTGCACTCATAAACATTCATTATTTGTATAATACATATTCTTTCTTTCGGAATTTATCATATCTAAGGATGAAAAGAAATCACCTGAACCTGCTTTCTTCTTTGCAAAGGTGTTAGGGGAATGATTATAGAATTAGTGTTAGACAAAACCAGAAATTTCCCCCCCCCCCAAAGGACATATTTCTAATAAAACACATCAACTTGACTGGAAATAACCATATACTTACATTACTGGAATGATTGACGTTTGAAATTATTTTGGTAGGAGAAGTAAAGTTGTGTAGTCCAGTCTCATTTGATGTTTCGACCTGCTAAAACAATAGTAATATTATATATAATTACACTTCATAAATTATAGATGACACCACATAGCAATCAAATATATCATACATGAATTTAGACCCCAGGTGAAATATTATGCTTTACAATTATCCTCTTCACTCATATCCTCTTCACTCATATGCATATCCACTTTCAATTTATGGTGGAATTCTGTTTGGTGACGTGAGGTATTCTTGTATCCACTCCCTAGCTAGAATTCTACTGATGAGGAATAATGGAACATGTAATACGTCACCACGTGTTCTCCCCATTATTTTTTTTCCAGAAATGACTTTTTTTCTGAGTGGAGTGGAACATTATGCAAGTGGAATTGTTACGCTAATAAATGAAATTGGACAGAATACTCATAAGAAAGCTCACTTTTTCTAGGTAGAGGCCTATTGTTCACTGTCTGTTATGTTTGTTATGCGCCGTGAGTTTTATTTATATGTATCTGTAACGCCAAGTGTGCACCGGTCGACAAGGTGAAATCACACATCGGCGATTTAGACGGCGTGTCGAAGCGATGGCGGAAGGCCTTTAAACACGTTTTGAATACGTTTCAACATGATTTGAACATCAGGGTTAATGGCGGATGGGTGACGGTTGACTAGGGTTTGTGTACGGTGTTAACACGGTCTTTGGCGGTTACGGCGGATTGCCGAACCGCCGTGAACCACCGTCTAAATCGGCGATGTGTGATTACACCTTTAGTGACGATGAGCTATAGAAAATAATTACGATGCGAATGGATTCGAAAAGATAAAGAGATCTGCAGGCGTTATCAAACAAATGTTTTTGTTGTTGTTGTTGTTGTTGTTTTGGGGGGTATTTTTCATGGTAACTTACTTTTAAATTTGCTTGTAGCATAACAGAAAAAAAAACCACGTACCCTTTCAACTAAAGCATACATTCAAGAGCAAGAATATTTTAACTGAAAATGATGGGTAAAAATAATAATTTCTAAGCTTTCGAAAATGGATGAAGTGAATGCTTTCATTGTTTTCGCACACGATCAATTGTTGAATATTACAAGTCAAGAGATTTTGGCTAATTAAAATTGTAAGGGTTTATGTTCTCCTCGTTATTCTTCGGTCCATTGAACCATTTCCCCAACGATCATTGATGATAACCGACGATTACCAGACCCTCTCCCCCAAGAAAGAAAGAAAAAATATCATTAGATTGTTTTCAGTTTTCGGTCCATTGAACCATTTCCCCAACGATCAGATGATAACCGACGATTACCAGACCCTCTCCCCCAAGAAAGAAAAAAAAACCCTAAACAAACATAAAGTAAAAATGTTAAATTCAGTCTTATTTCCGTGTGACGCCACTGAAAAAAAAGAAGATTCAATTACCATACTGTTAAAACAGTTATTTAATATCATTAGGTTGTTTAAAATATGAACCTACCTGCAGTTGTGTTGTTGTTTTTTTATTAAATCACCATATGTTTTACATAATTTTTTTTAAAACAACCTTTGATAGGTTCACATGCTAAACCATCTAATGATTTTTAAACAACTAATTATTTTTTTACAAGTGTTCTAACAGTGCAAAACATGCAAAAGAAAATGGTAATTCAGATAGAATGAACTCGGTTATGCTTCACTTAGTTGACACAAGTAAGGTATCAATGGAAAGAGGGGTAGTTTCAATTTATTGCTGATACATCACTTTAGAACTTCATATTTCAGCAATAAAGGAACAGAACAGGGGGTGTTTCGCAAAGAGTTAAGTATCTGTAGAAATGTCTGTAGTTGGCTCTGTTGGTATTCATGGAATATGAAAAAATAATTAGCAATGATTTGGGGTATTTTTCAAAGCTTTCCACCATCAGGGATTCCTTAAAACATTTTACATATTATTGGTTTATAATTATGATACTAGAACAACTGAAGTATTTTCTGTTGCCATTCGTGGTGGGTCATTTCCGTAGAATGACTGTACTACATGGATTGGAAAAAAGTACATTGGGGCTACAGTGGATATTCGTAAGAGAGACGGCAGCCCCCCCCCCCCCCCACCCCCCAAAGGGAATTAGATCTGCAGGCCCATACATAATTATCAACCATTTGCGATAACTACAGTTCAGTCAAAATTCATACAGAATTTAAAAAACTTAGAAGCACCGAAATTTCTAGGAAATAAATGAAGATTCAAAACATATAACTCTCGATTTGGGGGGAATGGAGGGCGGTGGCTTAAGAAAAACATAGGGTATAAATCTGAATAAGTATACATAATTTTCAAACAAAGAAAAAACCTATATGGAAGGAAGATAGTCATCGATTCGATTCTGTATTTAGTATCACGATCTTTTGATCATATTATATTTCCAACTGATATTGTTAGCATTATGTCCAAATAGACATGCGAAAAAAAGCAACTTAAGCGAAGCAAGCGCTCAGCCGCATTTTTGTGAGTGGTGGTACATAATCACACTAAAGCTACGAGGCTTCGTTCTCGAAAATATTACAAGATGGATAGATGCAATTCAATACGATCAAAAGGGCTGCAAAAATATATATATATATATCATGTATATATATGCATGCAGACCACATACCAGTGGAAATCTCGCTGAATCTTGCCTATTTTTTCTAAAATAAAAGATTAAAATTCTCACCGTCACGATATCCCTTTCTCTATATCGTACAGCCGACCCCTTCTTCATCGTGCTTATTCCGTTTAACTGGTGAGATACATGTGACGTCAGTGAATAAAATAGCACAAATGTACAGCAAGTTATGGCCATGGATACCCAAAGACAGAATCGGATTTGTTCCAAATTCATGATTGTTTTTAAGCGCCTCGTACAACGGCAATGTTAATGGTCTGTCCTGAACTGAGAAAAATGGCTACCCTTCGCGAAAAATATAGTTCATAATTGTTTATGCGCATGCGTTAATAGGTTCAAGTGTTCATTGGCACTGGCGTACTGGTGGGGAGAGGGGGATACTGCTCATTGGCGTAAATCCCAGGGGGATGCTGCTCATTGGCGTAAATCCCAGGGGGATGGGGGGATATATCCCCCACTTTTTCGAGAGGGGGGGATGGCGTGTACAAATATCCCCCCCCCCACTTTTTAAGGAAGAAATGATATTTGAATTAATCAGTAAGTAAAATTTTCAATAATCTGTCATGAACAACCATCATCTTTTAGAATTTCTACTTTGAAAATTTGATTGAAAACCAGAAAAGTGGTTATTTTTGGCTCGCTAGCTTCGCTCACTGGCAAAATATAAATTAAGATGTCTGTAAGGGGGTCTGTGCGGGTCGATCCCGGGGGGATGGGGGATATATCCCCCCCCCCCCAATATTTTGGTCAGGGGGGATGGCCTGTACAATCACCCCCCCCCCCCAATAATTCACCATAAAAAATGAAAAGTTTCATAGCCTCCTATAATCTTCGAAAGAAAAAACAAAAGTAAAGACAAAGACAAAGAGAATAAAGAGGAAAGAAGCAACTTTTTAAAAGGAAAAGGTAAAGGCTTCAGTGCTCGCTCGCTTCGCTCGCTCGCATTTTAAGTACTTCAACCAATGAGGTTGTAATACTATCTTTATGAAAGCAAATTGGTCTGCGTGTTGTCTTTCTATCAAATAGTTTGCTTTGATTGTTCTACTAGCATTTAATACCTTTTGTTATCATAACCAATACCAAAGTTAATATTTTTATCAGGGTTTATTATGAAATGAAACTGATTTGCATATTTTCTTTCTATCCAAATAAATATGTTGTACATGTACTGTTATAATATAATTGCAAGGAGTCGAACGGGAAGAAGACCCATAACAGAAGAATTTTCATGGAATAATAGCCTGTGACTGGTAGCCTATTCCTATCTTACCAAATATGAAAAAGGATCGGATGCTAATAATATGTACGTTATCAAAATCACCAAAATTGGAGTAACAGTACACTAGAACCTAGCTGTTCTCAGTATTTAAAAATATAGCCCTTTCTCACTCTCTCGCTCTGCTCACTCATAGAAACAAGATCGGGAGGCAAGCGCTTTTATTCTCTCAGCAACATGTCCAAATATTGTAATATTTTTTCCAGCGAGATGTAAAGCTTGTCTTGAATATAGGTAAATGGTACATCATAAAATCCATCTAATTTACTTTGATGGAAATTCTACGTTTTACTAGAAAGAAACCGAGTTTTTGTCGGTAGCTCGCTTCGCTCGCTCATATTGAAACAAAATGGATTTAGATGGCAAGCGAGGCACCAAAAAGCATCATATTTGGTAATTAGGTGATCAAAACTATCTTTGAGGCTATCAAAGAATGTAATTTTTTCCTCGCTCGCTGTGCACACTCGAATATGTAATTTAGGTATTATATAGACCTATAGTGGATTTTTATAACAAAATAACACTTCATCACTAAAATAGTGTGTTTTCCTATCTCGCCTCCCTCGCTTGTAATATTTGAAATAGGGTGCTTTAGGAAAGTAACAATTGGACCAGCGAGGTGCTGAATCAGTCAAACTTTTTATATTGCTTGAGTGTACTTTGAGGACAATAACATTTCGCTTATAGCTAGAAAGTGGAATTTTCGGCTCGCTCGCTTCTCTCGCTCGCAAAATAAAAACGGGATGGTTCATACTCTAAGTAAAGGTTCAAGTCCCCTACACTTCTCATTCAAGTAATGAGGGAAGATGTACCTCTGCGATATTGTTTGAAAACAATTTTTGTGCGGTTAATTGGAGGAGCGTTAGATTAGACTAATAATACAGAGATATGGGCAGCAAAAACAGGTCCACCCCCCCCCCCCTGCATATTAAGTTTATCCTTTACGTTTGAACCTACACACCCTTTCTCCGATCGGTCGCTTTGCTCCGCGGTCGAGGATATTTGGCATCAGTCATCCCCCCAACCGCGAACACAAATCGACACCCATGCTTAAGTGTGAGTTCGACCGAAAAAAAAATCGGCAAAAAGTCGATCATCCTCCCCCCCCCCCCCCCCCCCCCTCCTCAAAGTGGATTTACGTCGGTGATGCTGCTCCCCTCAAAAATGTATATATGTGTGTGTGTGTGTGTATGTATATATATATATATATATATATATATATATATATATATATATATATATATAGCGAGAGAGGTTTGGATGTATGTACCAGCCGGTTGTACCATTTTATAACGTATATACGTGATACAAAGAAGGGTAAGGTATAAGATGACGCAGGTCTGGACCACAAGACTGATAAGCTTTCGGCTCTAGGCCTTCATCAGATTTATTTGTTATGTAAATCAAAACAAAATGAAATAAAATAAATAAATAAAACAAATTATAACAAATTATAATGATGAGCAACTTGACAGGCAACAAAACGGAATCAAGATGATTATAAATAAAGCAACATGATCATGATTAACGCACAGGAAAATACAAATTTTAAATCAGTCGGAATAAGGAAGTGGTATGATTCAACGAAATAAGAAAAATGAAACTTAACATGAAGTACGCAATTACCTGACTCAACGGTCGTAGCAAAAGTAGTGTGGGTGTAGTTTGTAAGAGAATGTTCTGTGGAATGAGTAGGTGAGTATGTTCATAATGTATACACATATACACATCATTCATGTATAATCATGTGAAAGTATGTACGTCCACGTATTATGTGTGTTATGTTTTCGTATACATGTACTTCATGTACAAATGTCCAAGTTTTTTGGGAGGGTTTTTTCAGGTGCATGTATAGAGGGCGCGTAGTATAAAAATCCGTTGGACCGGAACATCTAGGCAAGGTGAATGATACAGAGATATAGTAGTGAGAACGGAACCACTAGCGGGTAACAACACTTAATGTGTACAATATTTGAAAAGAGAAAGAGAAAGAGAGAGAGGGGGGAGTAGAGGAGAGAGAGCGAAGTAAGGAGAGAGGGGGGGGGGGGAAGGCAGGGGAGAAAGAAAACACGTAACATAATACGCAAATTGGTACAGAAAATTCTACGCCTGCCCTGGTACATAAAATGTACACATATAATTATGCACAAAAATAAAATATGTCTGTATGATAATCCTTATACATATGGAATCATATGGCAGCAAAACATACATGTATGTATGCTTATACATGGACGTGGGAGAGGGGGAGAGAGAGAGGGAGAGAGAGAGAAAGAGAGAGCTGGGGGGGGGAGAGAGAGGGGGGGCAGAAAAGGGGAGGGGGAGAAAAGTATGTACACGAGGGTAAACAAGCACATGTGCACTGATGTGTGCACATAAATATATTATGCACCTGAAAAAAAAAAAAAACTTGGACATTTGTACATGAAGTACATGAACATAACACACATAATACGTGAACGTACATACTTTCACATAATTATACATGAATGATGTGTATATGTGTATACATTATGAACATACTCACCTACTCATTCCACAGAACATTCTCTTACAAACTTCACCCACACTACTTTTGCTACGACCGTTGAGTCCAGAGGCGTCGATCCGGGGGGGGGGCAAAGATATCATTTTGCCCCCCCCCCCCCAATAATTTCCCAACCAAAAAAAAAAAGAAAACAGAGAAAAGAAAAAAGAAAGAGAAAAGAAAGAAAAAGGAAGAAAGGAAGTGAAATGAAAGCGTAAAACAAGAAAAAAGAAAGAAAATGGGAAACTGGGAAGCGCTCGCTCGCATTTAAGTATCTTAACCAATGCCGATGATAATTACTATTCTTATGAAAGGAAATCGGTTTGCATCTTGTGTTTCTATCTAATGTTATACTATTCTTCTACTCATAGGAAGTAATATAACCAAACAAGATATCACTCCTAGAAATCGAGCGGCCAGTTGACCTAAAAAAAGATAAATTTTCAGGAGACAACGGCCTGGATAAAAAGAAAAAAAAAACGCAAAACAAAAACATATTTTTCGTTAACTCGCTCGCTACTCTCGCTGGTAAAAGCTAGATACAAGATGATTTCGGGCAGCAAGTAGCTTATTATAGCAGCGAGATTCCAAAATATCATTATATTTGGGCAGCAAGGTTGTTGACAAAGATTTTGGGACGAATCCATATAATTTTGCCAGGATCGGTCGTTGACTTTGCTCGCTATGGTAGAAACAGAATGGATTCGGACTGCAAGAGAGGTAGCTAAAACAGTGTCATATTCGGCACACAGGTGATCGGAGGTATTGTTTAGATATCATACAGGCACTGTTTTTAGTGTATTCTGATGATAATGATGATAATAATATTCCGTTCTTGTATAGCGCATATCACATTTTTATCACAAGATGACGAAATAACACTTCTATCATATGCAAAAGGGTATATTTTTCCTCGCTCGCTGCGCTCGCTCGTTTAATATTAATGGTTTTGAAAAGCAAACGAATACGGTGAGATGAGACCGAATAGATAATGTACATGTTTCATTGGCTCACAACGTATAATTTGCCGAAGGGTTTACTACATCTACCATGAAAAACAGTGTGTGCTTCCTCGCTCGCTTCGCTCGCTCGTAATATTAAAAAACAGAGTGGATTGGGGGGGGGGGGGCAGCAACAATGGACCAACGATGTGACAAAGTAGAGTTCATATTTGGCAGCGAGGTAACCATATACATATATATTAGGTATCATTTATGCCTATATGATAACTAAACCCTTCTCTCATAACAAGAAATATATTTTTGCTCGCTCGCTTCGCTCGCTCGCAAAATTGAAAAAAAAAAGCAGGATGGTTCACATAGCAAGTTGCCTAATTTCCCTAATTTGAAAATGCTTCACGTTGATATAGGCCTATGTTTTATATACACACACACACACCACATATATATATATATATATAGAGAGAGAGAGAGAGAGAGAGAGAGAGAAAGATGTCCCCTCGCAAAACGTGTGCAGTGCTTCATTTTAGTACACATTGGAAGAAAATAAATGAAATGAAGCTGACGTAGCTCTCGATCATGTCCTTTTATTATGGCAAGCTTTCGGCCATACATATATGTGTATATATGTGAGGGTGTGTGTGTGTGTGTGTACAAATAGTAGCCGTGGGTTCATCTCCGCTTGGTCGTCTTGCCCCCCCCCCCCCAATCCGAAAAATGGATCGACGCCTCTGCATGAGAAGGATAGAAGATAATAAATTTGTACCACTTGGAAAACACAAGTCATTTCTTCAGCGTTCATTAGATGTAAAATTCATTCTGTTTGAAAAATTCCCCTGTCATTTTTCAAGTTCAAGAAACTTCTAATGTTTTCATATGTTACCTTCCCCCTCGCTCCAATGTGAGGCTACGGTCGTATGCTCTCGCCCTAGTGGTCTGGGCCACGCTACAAACGTTTTACATGCTGCATAGCCTGTAAGCATATTCGCTGGAGTTGCTGAATTTCTCGCTACCCAGACTTACATTGTTGAGTTGCAATATTTAGCATGGAAGAACTAAACTGATATTTTGGCAACTTAAATCAAAATACCTTACGCAATACACATGGGCAGATTTTGAACAATTCCAAATAGAAAGTCGATTTTACTGAGTTTAAATGATTGCTTGTGGGATGACTGCATGACTGAAGATGTATGTTGTGTGTAGGAGTGTATACCGCGTGTGTATATACATTCTCATATGCAGTGTGCATAGGTTGTTCAGCTACGCACATGTGCGGGAGTGGAACCCAGATTTTACTGGTACACGCCGTGCAGCGTTGAGTGCTATATTTTTTTACGTCATGTTAACTGTCCAAATCAAGCAAAACAAATCCATATGGAAAATTTCGAGCAAAATAGGGTGACAACATACTTCACCGAAGGCCCGCGAGGCCGAAAATAACAAATCATAATCTTTAATATCACACCGCTCTGACCAATTCCTGTGCCAGGAGGAAGTTTAATAAGTATTAAAGGGCAACGAATGTTTTTCATTGAAGGTGTGGGACATCCGGAAACAAGGACTAAACATGCTAAAGGAGACATAATTATTTTATATACCGATAGCACATTATTTGTGCAAAGAGGAAAATACGATACGAGCAAAGTCGGCCTCGCGGCCTTCGGTCAAGTGGGCGGACCCCAAAAGGGAGTCCGTACTGTACGTATGGGTGCCTGATATACCGGCCTGCATGTCATGTGCACGCACGTGCTCGCGCACGGCACGCAAAACGCAAGCTCATATGCATGCCCAAGACATCGACCTAGCATAATGCTTAAGAGGTCAAAGCTTTGTTGCGCGAACGAAAAGTGGTACAGGTGCGCTATGAAAATCCGCTGCGATACTCGCCTGCTCACCATATATGATACACACATCTCTGCGAGGGGACCGTTGGAAGATACATTGCACACCATCTAGCGCGGTGGTTAATGCGCGCTCTTAATTCAGTGGTACTTTGCCTTCCAAACGTTGCATATACGTTGTCAGCGCGAGATTGAAGTACGATTGAAGTACGATAGTCCGTGCCCGCACCGACACGTATACAGTATAGTACGGGCTCTATTTTGCTCAAAATTTTTCCAAGTCCCGTTGTCGACTTGAGGTGTCTCGACCTCAAGTGTCCCGACCTCAGGTGGTTTTTCAGGTGCATTTCCATTGCTGCACACACACACACACGCACATATATATATATATATATATATATATATATATATATACCCTGTGTCCCAGAAAAAGAGGAACGGCAGATTTTCAGTACTTTACCTTCAAAAAGTATATAGTTTTTCTACATCACTGAGTAAAGCATCCTCTATCGAAGAGAATGATACCAAGATCATTGAATTTGGTGAATAAGAGGAGATTTCAATGTGGCTGTAGATCCCAAAGTAGAATAAGTTCAGGCAATACTTCCTACTCACGGGATAGTAGGGACGACCTAGTAATGTTATTGAACGATTTCAGCTTATGCGATATATGGCGTTTTCACAACCCGCAAAAGAAACAATACTCTTGGAGAAAACGGGACTGCTCTACCCAAAGTAGACTGGATTACTGGTTCATTACTTATGATGCACAAGATAATGTGTCAAATGTAAATTATGTTCCTTCGATCGCAACTGACCATTCGGCGTTGGTATTAGAGTTAAAATTTTCTGATGTAACCCCAGGGAAGGGATACTGGAAATTCAATACATCTTTATGCCAAGATGATACGTATTGTACAAGCCTTCGTGAGGAATTCGAATTATGGTTGAAACAAACAAATAATATTACTTATCCGAGAGTGAGGTGGGACTATCTGAAATACCAAATACGAAGGTTCACACAGAAGTACAGTAAACATAAGGTTAGAGAACAAAAAACAGAAAGAATACAATTAGAAAAACAGGTCCAAACCTTGGAATCGAAGTTAGATATGAATCCTGAACAAATCAAAAATTACCAACAGGCAAAACAAGCTCTGGAAAAATATTATGATCATGTTACAGAAGGCCTGATCGTTCGATCCCAAACAAATTGGATTGAATACGGGGAAGGAGTAATAAATATTTCCTTACACTTGAAAAACAGCGGAAAGGAAAATCTACTATTAGAAAACTTTTAGAAGAAATAATATAATTGAAGATGAACAGGACGTTTTACAAAGCATTAAACAATTTTATTGTGAGCTTTATTGAAAACAGACAGTAAACACGACAGATGAAAATGCAAATAGGTTTCTGAAAACGGGACGGATAAAACTTTCTAAAATTTCTTCCAGTTCATGTGATGGGCTTCTCACTGAACACGAATGTAAGAAAGTATTGATGGAAATGCATTCTGGAAAGTCACCTGGGAATGACGGTCTTTCTAGAGAATTTTATATGAGCTTTTGAGATATTGTAAAAGAACCCGTACTTACTTCTTTGAATTATTCATATCAGGAGGGTGAATTATCAACAAGCCAAAAACAGAGCATTATTTCTTTAATTGCTAAACAGAATAAAGACAAACGTCTTTTGGAGAGTTATAGGCCAATATCATTGATTAATGTTGATGCAAAAAATATGTTCAAAAGCGTTAGCGAATAGATTAATACACGTTCTAGATGAAATAATTTACACAGATCAGTACGCTTTTATACGGGGAAGGGCAATAGCTGAAGCTATCCGAAACGTACACGATGTTTTTCACTTTCTTTGCTGTGAACAAGAAGAGGCTTTATTGCTTCAGTGGATTTTCGGAAGGCGTTTGATTCATTAATCACGATTACATGTTTCAGTGTTTAAATTCATTTGGTTTCGGAGCATCATTTATAAATTGGGTGAAATCTATGTACAACAAGATAGAAGGTTGTGTTTTAAATAGCGGGAAATCTACATGATATTTCCAGATTACTAGAGGAGAAAGACAGGGAGATCCCCTCTCCCCTATTTGTTTATAATCTGTTTAGAAACATTAGCTATACGCATCAAAAACTCCGTAGATATAGGGGAATAGTCGTAGATAATAAAGAACTGAAATTGCCTCTGTATGCAGACGATTTTTGTTCTTTCTGTGCAGATGTAAAATCGCTAAACGCATTATTTGATATTATTCAACAGTTTGAGAATGCTCAGCTTAAATATAAACTTAAGTAAGACAGAAATATTAAAAATTGGACATGTACAAGATGCTGTGTTTCGACACAACCTCAATTTTGTTGATGTTATTAATGTACTTGGTACTTACGTTGGTATTGATTCATATTCTGCTCAGATGAAAAAAGCAGAAGAAATGTTATCATCATTACAATTCACATTGAATATGTGGAAAATGATAAATTTAACTATATATGGGAAAATCCAGATTATCAAATCTTTTGGAATATCAAAATTATGTATTTGTTTTCATCTGTGATATTACCGACCTGGTTCTTAAAGAAGATGGAGAGTATATTTTCAAGTTTATATGGAATGGACCTGATAAAATCCGGAGAAATGTAATGATCCAGGATTTATCAAATGGAGGAATTAAGATGGTAGATGTCATGTCGGCTGCTAGTGCACAGCAGTTATATTGGATTCAAAGAGTAAAAGAAGCCGATAAACAAGGATGGTTCTTATTCTTCAGTATATCTTAAGAAGAACGGTGGTCTATTTTTATCTAACTGTAATTATAGTCATAAAATGATTAATAGAAATATCCCAAGTTTTACCGAGTTATTTTAGAACAATGGGCCTCTCTTAATGTGAGGAACAGTGAGGATAGTACTAAGTTTCAGATCATTTGGAATAACAACAGTTGCAAGTTAATGAAGATATGATCTTCTTTCGAAAACTTTTTCTCAAAAGAATTGTGTTTTTCAATGACATTCTTACAGAAGGGGGTCAGCTAAAACAACTGGATGAGATGAAAAGATTATTTAACCTTGATGCAATCGATTATTTCAGAATGCAGGGAGTGTACTGTTCTTTGTCAAAGATGAAAATTCCTAAAACAGTTTATTCAAGAGAATTAAAAGTTGATGTTAGTTCAATATTATTTTACCTCCAAAGTTGATACAATTTGATTATTTGAGAAGCAAGCATTTTTATGGACATACTAGTTGCGGAAAAATATGAGCAGCCGGTTAGCACGTTTAGAATAAAAAATAGATACAATGTTTCAGATAAAGAACTGACGCTAGCTCGTTCTTTTATTGTTTCAACTACGATCGATGTAAACTATAGAGAATTCCAGTTTAAGGTGCTGAATAATATTTTGAACTTGATTTATAAATTGTATAAAATGAAGTTAATTAATTCTCCGTTATGTTCTCTTTGTAACTTAGAATATGAAACTACAGAACATTGTTTTGGAACTGTTCAATGATACAAGACTTTTGGAATCAGCTGGGAAGAGAGCTGGTTATGTTGATTTCTCGGTGTTAACCGAAAGACGGTAATACTTGGTTATTTGGCGAAAGATTGTTTGTTTTTTAATTACATACTACTAGTAGCAAAGAAAACAATATACCTTAGTAGATTCAAATTAGTGAAACCAACAATTTCTGATTTAATTCTTTACTACCGAAATCATACAAAATGGAAAGGTACATAGCTATGCGAAACAACAAAATGTCTGTCAATGACAACAGGTGACAGAGCATGGCTCAGTGGTTATCTGTTAACAGTGTCGAGTAATGAAAGCAGGATGCTATTATGTGAATCTGACATGTAATTGTCCACTATGTATCTGTTGTATTTACATTTTGACGTGACCAATAAAATACCATTTCAAAACAAAACAAAAAAAAATTGGTGAAGTAATTTTGATTCTATGCCGATTTCTTGAAATACAGTCATTTTCAAATTTTTGGCGACTGATGAGAGTAGAATTGTATCGGCTATGACCTTTCATACTATGTTTGAGGGAAGCCTATTGATGCATTTCATTAATAAAACATGCCATATGACAGGCCATTTCAGACCCAATTCTGCTCTCATCTGTTGCAAAAATATACAAAATTTGAAATTTAATCTATTTTAAGAAAAGGACAAAGAATCATTATTACTTCACCAGATTCAGTGATCTTGGTTTCATTCTCTTTCGTAGATTGCTTTACCCACTGAAGTAAAAAAAGAAATAAATAATAAAAAATCTACTTTTTGAAGGTAAAGTACCGAGAATCCGCCGTTCCGCTTTTCTGGGACATCCGGTGTATAAACACAAACAAAAAATAAGTTCCCCTAAACATATGCCTGAATTTTTTCGATCAGGAAGCTTTGATAAAATCTGAATACAGAATCATGTAGCTACACTTCTCAGCTACATTTCCTGGAAAATTCATGGCAAACCCTTCAGTCACGCTTCAGTGAACACGACAAATATGCAAAAATTGTCATTTTTGGAAGTTCACAAGCCTCGTGCCGGTTGACTTTGAGGCAGTGTTGTATCCGAGGCCGCTCGACCGAGACCGAGACCGAGACATGGCTTGTCCGAGACCGAGAACCGAGACACAGGCATTCCGGAGACCGAGACCGAGACCCACTAAAAAATGTACATTTTGTGCTTGGGTTTAAATGTCACCGGTTAATTTGCTTTGGACAAACTTGGGGTCTTTATCCTAGACCTTAAATTGTTCACTAAAGTATTTGAAGCCATGTAACATTTCTGGATTCTCCCCTATTTGTTTTTTGTTTTGTTGTTGTTGTTTGTTTGTGTTTTTTTTGTGGAAAAACTGAATCATTTGAATAGAATTACTAAGGCTTGCAAATTAGCAGAACCATCATTAGTCAGACATCAAGTCATCAACAGACTATTAAGTAAGTTAACAAGGTACTGAAACAACTAAACCAGCCAGGCAGAATCCTTCGTGTTGGCATACTTCACGCAAACCCAAGCAGAGGGTTACAAAGTACACAATACTAACAAATACCCATACACCCCCATTCATGTAAAATACAACTTGAGCAAAAAACCGCCCAGTTTAAAATGCTTTATTGTTTATATTTCAAAAACTTACCAAAGTATGTATCCCAAATTCTGAACACTGCATTTTTATCTACCTTATCTTTAGCTGGATCAAATCTGAGCAAAAACGGTTTGGTGTGCAAATCATAAGCACAGCCTTTAAAGCCAAAGTATAGTTTTGGTAAATAGTGAAAATGAAAAATTTCTCTAAAGGGGTTTTGTTTAGAGAGTTGTATTAGTTCTAAAAGCCCTGTGAATCTTTTTATCTGAAACCCATAAATTTTTAAAGAAAATAGAATAAAACTAGCATTGTCGGGATGCCCGCGATATTTCTACCAGAGTTATGTACATAGCTACCTCTAGTGGCCATATTTCATTAGACGTTAAAGTACCTTTTAAATTAGGTTTGAGGTTGTTTTCTGATGTCTAGAGTGAGAATGCTGCATTTTTGAAGGACTGATGGAAATGCATTCAAATGCACCAACACTATACTTTGGCTTTAAGGTAGAGGAAAATTGCAGACCTCAGTAAACAGAACAATATATGCCCTACAGGCTACTTAATTTCTTCATCTGAGAAAAATGAAAGTCGACACTAATAAAAAGTCTAGAATATGAATACCTCTACCTTTAACAAATAGCACGAAACATGATATATCCCACCAGAATGAAAAGACTGTTGTGAGACTATAACATTTCTGTGATATTTGAGGGCTGTCAGACGTTAAAATTCAAATAATGCACCAAATACTCACTGTAGCGTATTCTGTGCACTAGGCACAGCTGTATACATTAATCTTCCTGTGGTTGTAATATGATACTTAAACTTCGAACAAAACATAATGTGCGTAACAGCTATTGGAAAGGAAGAATGCACTAGCTTCTTCTACTCTGTTATCTATGACAAATATCAGTACACCACTTACGTGAACTACATGAGTGCATCACACAGGTCTGTAGAACTAGACTAGTAGTTAAAAGGTGTACTTATTTCGTAGTACGAAAAATAAGATTACCTGTATAATCATTTCGGTCAATTTAACTCAACAAAAGACCCTCTTGTTTTCAAAACTTACAGGAGGTATCCAAACAGTGTTTTCTTCAATACCTAAGTATTCTCACCAGTTTTTCAAAAAATTACATGCAAAAGGGATGATATGTCTTTAAGCTATTTATGATTATGATTTATGAAGGACACGTCAATCCAAGGACTAGTAATCTCACAATTTAATTCTAAGCCTTACATCCCCCAAAATATAAAATGACAATGATGATAATACATAAAACAAAAATGCCATTTTCACCTTCTTAAACTTTGTAAGAAGCTCCCAGGTGATATTTTGTCTACAGTTGTTAGCTAGAAATTTATAGAAACAGTGCATGGGTCTCTGCAGCTAATATCAGCAAGCTTGTGCACTCAGCCGATCTACATAGACGTATACGACGCACGACATTCGCCCGCAATGACCGAATACTGTGCCGGCCCATTTAGTCGGTTACACAGTCCTATTTAGCTAACAGTGTGTCCCAGAAAAGTTCTTTCCTTTGAAGTTTTTCCATTGATTTAGGTTCCTCTGTAGTTTATGAACATTTTCATATCATGAACATTTTCAGCTTGGTTGCCCAGTCGGACAGCAACCTTGAGCAATTTGCATGATTTGCATAAATCTGAATGCGTATAGGATTGACAGCACATAAACAACTTCACAGAACCTTGAAACTGAGCTACGTGCCAATTGTGTATGTGCGGTGATACGGAACTTTACGTTGTCAATCTTGTGAATTCAACCTTTGATGAAACGAAACGACGTTATACACACTAATCGGATATGGATGCATATCCCATTAGGGGTTTTTAGGGGTTTGTGGGACATGGAAATTATTTCAGTGTTATTTTTACAATTAGAAATCACGTTTTTGTACTAAGAATCATGTTGATATCAACTTAATAATGTGTAAACAACTGTGAGTGTACTTTTGCACCTAGAATGAGTTTGTAAATTGTCAAACCGACAAATTTACTCAACTACGAAAGTAAATGCTCTGGAGGGAGCGAACTACTGGATATGGAGCGCACCATAGAGTTACATATAAATTTATTATATGCTCACACAGTCGTGTGACGGTTTTTTTTTATGACTGGAGCGAGGAAATTAAGCAGCGGTTTCTCCCCAATCCCCGGGAGGTCCTAAATGATATTCGGGCTGGCGGAACGAGCGAAAAAAAAAACAAAAAAACAGAGAACTAGAGATTTGTTACTGCCTCGCTCCGGCCTCGAGCCGAGACATCGAGACATTAGCCTACGAGGCCGAGGCCGAGGCCGAGGCCGAGGACGCAATTTTCGGCCTCGAGACCGGCAGACGATTTTTCCCCCTAGCTTATATTTTTTTCTCCATTGATTATTGTTAAACATGAAAAATAATTGAGTACACACAGATGTAGTGTTCAAACATGTAGTGCACACGATGTTTGATTGAATTGAAGCAATCAGTTAGCCGTAAATTACTTTTTGCACTGCAGACGATTTTTTTTTCCTAGCGTATATAGTTTTCTCCATTGATTATTGTTATACATGAAAAAGAATTAAGTTCACACAGATGTAGTGTTCACACATGTAGTGTATACGCGATGTTTTAATTGAATTGAAGCAATCAAAGTACTGAGAAGTGATTCAAATGATAATATAACGATGCTGCTGTTGATGATGATGATGATGATGATGTTGATGATGAAAATGATAGGGTCATTTGTCCATCAAAAAAAATCAACAAAAAACAACTTTCAGTATCATTGATCATTTTTCTTGTTCTTTTTATCATCAGATCACAGGCATTATCATCATTATTATAAAAAAAGTAATTATTTGGAATGACTGAAATCACTTCTCAGTACTCTGATTGCTTCAAATCCATGTATTAAAGATAGCTTAAGGGGATTGATTTTAGTGAAAGGGGATGAATAAAGACTAGCAGCAGTGGCAGGGTAATTCATCATAAATGAGGCATTCTACGTAAATGACTCTCACTAATTGCAACTGAAAATGTTTCAGTTGTTCATAGTGTAAGGTTATAATTTTACTGATTTATAACTATTTGTTTAATGTTCATTTAGCTTTCCACTCTGTTCTGCTTACCTCACTTCTGACCTACATTCCTCTCCTTTTGTATAGCTCTTCTTCATCTATTGTTCTGCCCCTGTTCATTCAACCTTGCCTGCCTGGCACTCTCTCTCTCTCTCTCTCTCTCTCTCTCTCCTCTCCCCTCTCTTTCATGACTATTCAACCAGACTCA